>CAUYPK010019158.1:0-20462 GCA_963574355.1 Loris lydekkerianus
GTTCACGCCTGTAATCCTAGCACTCTGGGAGGCAGGTGGATTGCCTGAGGTCACAGTTTGAGTAACAAAGTATAGGTCTTAGTATGAGGAAAGGACCAAGGAAGGGGAAGGGAGGGGGGAGGTTTGGGTGGAGGGAGGGTGGGCCACATCTATGGTGCATATTTTTATCTATAATAAAAAAAAAAAAAGAAGAAGAGACCCAGAATTTGAGTCCTTAATGATATCATTGATCTGCTGAATCAAGCTTCACCTGAAGCTAGACACACCTCCAACCTTTCCAGATCTCTATTTAAGGTCTAGGCCACCGTTTCTCCACCCTCCTCCATATAATCAACTTTGGGAAATTTTTTGAAGTGCCAAATGTCCAGGCCTTATCCCAGATGAACTGACTCAGAAGCTCTGGAGGTGGGACAGAGCCTTAAAGGCTCCCCAGGTGATTATTCAATGCACACCCAGGGCTGAGAACCCCAGTTATTGAACAGAAGAAGGACTAGTGCTCTTCTCCCTGTGTCAGCCAGACCACAAAACAGAAAATAAACCAACAGTCCCGAGCACACCGCACCAAGGGAATAATCAGCAGCTGGGGGTGTTCAGAGTGAAATTAGGGTGGAAGGAAGATTCGGAACTGATTTTCAGATGGATCAGCAACAGAAAAGGAGATATTGTCCTGGTAGGTACATGGGATGGACATGGTGCAGCAATGACAGAATACTGCCCTCTCTTTAGCTTGTCCTCCTGGAGGGACCCTGAAGCATCCAAAAAATTTTCATCATCATACCGCTGATGGGACTCACCATGCAGCAGGTGCTGTGGCTGTCTTGTCTTTGTCCCCTTGGTGAGCAGGTGGACTCAACTGCTGCCAACTGCAAGGTGTGACTCTGATCATCCCAGAGAGAGTCAGGCCATGACAGCCTGCTATGCTTTGGATCGTTGTCCCCTCCAACCTCACGGTGAAACTCCACCTCTGATGTTGGAGACAGGTCCTAATGGGAAGGGTTTGGGTCATGAGATAGACCCCTGATGAAGAGATTAATGCTCTCCCTGTGATGGGTAGGATGAGTGACTGCTCAGTCTACTGATTCCCTTCAGGGCTGGTTGTCAAAAAAAATCCTGGCTCTTTCCCTCTCTTTCCTCATCTTTCACCGTGTGATCTCTCCACAGCCTCACCTTCCACTGTGAGTGGAAGCAGCCTGAGGCCCTCATCAAATGCAGGTGCCCAGTCTTGAACTATCCAACCCTAATCCTGAACCAGATAAATCTTTTTTCTTTATAAATTACCCAGCCTCAGATCGTACTTTATAGAAACACAAAATGGACTAGAACACAGCCCTCCTTTTCCAGGGCAGCTGGAAGAATCAGGTCACCAAGAGGTACTAGGAACAGCCTCTAGCCAATGACTGGGGAAAGTTGGCGCAAAAATGCCCCAGACCCCACTCTTCTCATCAGAAAGGACTCTGTGGTCCCTTCTATGCCATCTCCTAGACTTGCCCCATAGGATTGAGCCCTGATTGCCCACAGTAGCAACCTATGATAAGTAAGATAGACATTTATGACCTGCTTTCATAAACCTCATATTCTAGTGGGAGGAAACAGGCAAGAAATGAAATGATTTTAGATAAAGTGACATACAGAGAATAAACGCATGACATGATAGAGAATGACCAGATGGCCAAGGGTGGGGTGATATTACTTTAAAAAGAGTGGAGAGCGAGACTTGTCTGAAGAGCAGACTAGAGAGCCTGAAGGGACTCAGGTTGTCCATGGACAACATCTAACTTGAGTCTCACACCACCCGGTGAAACAGGTATCTATCCTAGCAACCTACTTTTCAGATGAACAAAATGATGCCAGAAACATGGAGGGACTTGCCAAACGTAGCTGGAAATGGGCTTAGAAGTCTGCCAAGCTCCAAAATCCATGCCTAACTTTATTTCTTAAAGAGTGTGAAGACCATTCTCCTTCTAGCCCTAAAACTGATACACAAACATCATGATGTGTTGGGAAGCAGCTGTCATGAAAACTATTCATAAAAAGCAATGAAAATAATCCATGAATCCAAGCTGAATTACATTCCCTCAAAAGGCAATAATGCCAAGGACATGAGCAAAGGTGGACAGATGGGTTCCTTAGAG
Organism: Loris lydekkerianus; assembly: GCA_963574355.1. NCBI lineage: Eukaryota > Metazoa > Chordata > Mammalia > Primates > Lorisidae > Loris > Loris lydekkerianus. The sequence continues at coordinate 2,133 of CAUYPK010019158.1, forward strand.
GAGCTGAAATAATTGTGTCCTTCCATGTCAAAAATAAGGCCCAACCTAACTGGTATACTCATCAAGCTCTGCATCCTAGTCCAACACCTAACTAGGGACCAACAAAATTCAGAACTCAAAGAATAGGAGTGCCAACCACACTGGACAGGATTTTGAATACCCAGGAGATTCTGGGGTGCTGACTACACTCCAAGTTCTAGTAATAGAGCACATAGACCTTGGCCAGCCTGATAATTACCTCTCCAGTGAGTTTTAAGTAAAGCTTAAAACTGAAGCCAATTCAAACAACATGGATTGTTGGCCTTTTACTGAAAACAAGGAAACGAAATAGGTCATTTTCCTTGTGAACATGAATGAAAAAGCACATAGCCCTGGGACCTCCGGAAAACCATTGTGACCCATAAGGAAGCCACCTGTAGATGAACACAATATGAAAGGTCTAATAGTTAAGTCGGCAAACTCGCCACCATGTGCTTACATTGGCAGCATCGTACAAATAGCTGTTTCATAACCTTGGGATATATTAGTGTCTCACAGTTGTGTTCATGTCAACATGTGGCAGTGTCTTGCTGAGTGGCACATTATTGTTGTGTGTTTTTGTGTGCCATCACAAGAATATTGGAGTTTGAATTAAAGCAATGAGCAAGCATTATAAATTTCTTGTTAAATTTGGCAAATGGGGAAATGACATCAGGGACATATTAGCCCAAGTTTATGAATATAATGTCATAAAGAAAACAGCAGTGTACAAATGGATTAAACAGTTTTCTAGAAGGAGAGAAAGTATCACTGATGAAGAGAGGTCAGGGAAGCCAGTAACGAGCAAAACTGATGAAGACGTTGCAAAAATGCATCAAATTGTGTGTCAAAATCATTGGCTGACTGTGAGAAGCATAGCAGACCAGGTAAACATCAATAGAGAAACAGTAAGGATTTTATTAACTAACCCATCCAGAGACCCAAAAATTAGAAAAGTATGTGCAAAAATGGTCCTAAAAGAGCTCACTAATGATCAAAAGCAGAGGACAGTCAAAGTTTGCCAAGATCTTTTGGAAAGGCAAGATGATGTTTGGAGCCATCTTATGACTGATGATGAAACATGGGTGTGCCTATACAACCCTAAAACAAAGTGTCAAAGAGTACAATGGAAGTCAGCCAATGTACTGCAACCAAAAAAGTTCTGTCAGTCCAAATCAAAACATTGGTGCTAAGCTTTTTTGATATCAGAGGAATTGTTCATTATGAAGTTGAACCAACTGGGCAAACAGTTAACCAAGTTAGCTGTTGCTATTTGGAAATGCTGAGAAGGTTCTGTGAAAAAAGTTGGAGGAAACCCCAACCTGAACTTTTCACCAATAACTCATATCTCTTTCGTCACAACAATGCACCAGTTCACACGGCACTATCTGTGAGGGAGTTTTTAGCCAGTGAACAAATAACATCCTCCCTATTCCTCTGATCTGGCCCCCAATGACTTTATTTTTTATCTGAAAATTAAGATCATATTGAAAGGAAGACATTTTGATTACTTTCAGGACATTAAGGGTAATACAATGACAGCTTTGATGGCCATTCCTGAAAAAGAGTTTCAAAATTGCTTTGAAAGGTGGCCTAGGCACTTGTGTCTGTGCATAGCTTCCAAAGTGGAGTACTTGGGGTGATGACCATAGTGATATTCAGCAATAAAGTATGTAGCATTTTGTCTAGGATGAGTTTGTGAACTTAATTGTCAGATCTCATACATCACAGAAGTCAAGGCAGACAGATGCAAGGAAATGAACTCCTCAATGATGTCACTGAACTACTGGAGCAAGCTTCATCTGAAGCTACGTTTACTTCTAGTATTGTTGGTTGTATGTATCAATAAATATTAAAAATTTTATTTTTTATAATTTAAGGCAGTTTGAGTTGAACTTTTAGTAACTTGCATTGTGGCTCTTTCATTAAGAAGCCTCATTGTCGGGTGGCACCTGTGGCTCAAAGGAGTAGAACACCAGCCCCATATGCTGGAGATGGCGGGTTCAAACCCAGCCCCAGCCAAACTGCAAAAAAAAAAAAAAAAAAAAAGAAGTCTCATAGTCTTACCCTCCCTAGCATTTCTTTTGGCCAGGTCATTCCCAGCTGAGCTCTTTCAGCTACATCACATCACTCCACATTCCCCTCAGGAACCTACCCAACCCACCCCTTCTATCCCCATCCCAAAGTACAGTCAGGGCTTCTTATCCAGACCCCAATCCTGTTTCACCTTTCTTTCCAGGGTGGACCATGTTCTCCTTAGTTATGCCTAAAGGGGGTCAAGGAGTTTGTGAACTAAGTTCAGAAACTAAAAGTATGCAATCCTGCCACCACCTAAACCCCAACCCCACTTCCTGCCCAGTCCTGAAGGCCAAAGACTGTTACTTACTGCTCATGCCCTCGCAGAAAAGGCAAGTGCTCAGAGGAAAAACAGATTATTGTGGGTTCCATGGTGAGGAGCGAGAGAGGACACTAAACAGGCTGCTAGTCAAGAAAGAAAGCAAAAGGAGCAGGTAAGAAGGCAGGGAGGTGAAATAAAGGAGTTTAAGAAGCCCTCACATGACATCAGGGTGGTTAATTTTATGTGCTAACTCGAGGAGGTCATGGTACACAGTATTTTGTTAAACACCAGTCTAGACATTTGTGTGGAGGGTTTTTTAGATGAGATTAACATTTAAATCAGAATTTGAACACAGCAGATTAGCTCAGTAATGCAGTGGGCCTCATCCAATCAGTTGAAGGCCCTAAGAGAAAGGGCCCAGGAGAAAGAAAGATTTCTGCCTCCAAGCTACCTTGGGACTCTGGGGTCTGCAACAACTCTTTCTTGGATCTAGACTCTTTAGACTCTACACAACACATTAAGCAATTCCTGAAAGCGAATCAACGTGTGTGTGTGTGTGTGTGTGTGTGTGTGTGTGTGGACACATATGTGCAGCCTAGTAGTTCTGTTTCTCTGGAGAGCCCTGACTAATACACCCAATAAAACCAATGGATGTCCTTCAGGGGATCCAGTTTGGTTTAGGAAATACAGGTTGGAGGACACATTGGTTTTATTGGGTGTATTAGTCACGGCTCTCCAGAGAAACAATTAATAGGATGCATACATGTGTCTACACACACACACACACATTGACTGTACCAAAATTAGATCATTCTAGATGGACAAGAAGGATGGCTATCCGATGAGCAGCCGAAGCCCGGGATGAACAGAGGGACTGCCACCTTGGGAGCACCGCCTACTGCTGGCACCTTCTGTACAGCCGTTTAGGATCACAGTAACCTCCTGGCATAGGAGTGGAAATAACCTCCCCATTTTCCAGCTAAGGTGAGCACAACACGGTGAAGTCGCGGGCCCAAGGTCGCGCTGCAAGTAATAGCTATAATAATGATAATGACCATGGCAACATTCATTCAGTGCTAATAATAAGCCAGACAGCCTAAGATAAATTATTTTACTTCATTCTCACCAAAAAAAAAAATTCATTTTATCGATAAGGAAACGTCAGCAGTGATGAGGACAGGCTTCTGGTCAGCGAATCCAATCCCCACACCCACTCTGCGTGGACCCCTAACCGGGCCACCTCCTCCGAGGTACTGCTGGCATGAGGAGAGGGCACCCCTGAGGATTCGAGTAGTCCTGGGGAGCTTCGGGTCAAAGGTGGGGGGACGCGGAGAGAGACGAGCAGAAGGGGGAGACCCCGAATCGGGGAACAGCGTCCGCAAGGGCAGCGCAGGAAAGGACGGGGTTTCACGGGTGCCACAAGTGAAGGTGAAGCCGCAGGTCGTGGCCTTAGATGCCAGTCCGAGGAAAGGGCTGTCCCTGCAGGTGGCAGAGAGCCTCGGTGGAGATGCAGGTGGAGCCGCAGGCCGGAAGGGAGCTGCAGGCAGGGCCGGGGGCGGGCCTCAAGGAACAGCACCGCCCTCTGGCCGACCCGACCAGGGGCTCTCCAAAAACAGGGGGAGTGAGTGACCCGAGGAACTAATGACGGAGAAAAAGCAGCGTTAGAGACCCTGGAGGATAACGTAAAGGATGTGTTGGCCTATTGGAGACAGAAGAAAACTGGAGCGGCGAGTGTGACTTGGAAGCGCCCCCGCGGCCGCCCAGGGTCTGACCGGAGGGTGCTGTTCGTCACCGCGCCGCTAGATGGAGCCGGCGCCCGCCTGATGCTTCGGGATCCGCGGCGGCCGCAGGCCCCAGCCCGGGAGCCGAGCGCCTGGCCAAGGACACGCGCTGCTCCGGACCTCAGCGCCAGAGTCCGCTGCTGGCGTGTGACCGGCTAGCGCGCACGGAGCCCGCTGTTGACTTAACGCTCTGTCCCCAGCACCTTGAATTCACAGTAATTGTGAATAAGGGGACCCACCTTTCCATTTTGTACTGAGCTCTGCAAATTACGGAGATGTCCTGCCCAGGGTTTTGAGCGCGTTCACAAATCGCTTGCCGTGATTTGTTTATACCTCCGACCCCGCAGTGAGTCTGTGAGGCAGTGAGGCGAGGAGATGATCCCATTTTATAAATCTAGAAACTTGAGGCTCAACGAGGTGAAGAGACCTATCCAAGATCACGTGCTGGTCATTGGTGGAGCCAGCCCCGGAGCAACACCTGGCTCACCAGCTCAGAGTTGCTTCCCGTTCACCTACGCAGCTGCCAACAGCGCCCTGACCGGAACACAGAGGCCTCACCACGCCCAGCGAGGAGCTTCCTCCAGGCCCACCTGTGTCTAAGGGTAGCTTAAGGTTGCTAGGTGGGGACTGCATCTGGGCTCCTGCCCAGAGCCTGGGATGGGGCTAGGATAAGTGGCAGAGCCATTCCCAGAGTCTTAATTTCTTCTAATTGAAAAATCCTGAGCAACCCAGAGGAAGAGCAGCCCTCCCAGCCCAAATTGCCAGTCCTGGCTTCCGCCTCCTGGACCGCCACCTAGCCTCAGACCCGGGCCTTCACTGAAGGACCTGCCCTCAGATTAGCAGCCCCACTCCAGAGCTCCAGTGTGCAGACTAACAGGGAGGGACAGGGCCTGGCTTCCCAGGAACAAAGCAGCCCAGCACTGGAATCCTGCCTTCCCTCCCTCCAGCTGCGTGCTCTTAGGCAGGAGGCCCTCTGGGACCTGCTGCCATCAAACATAAATTCAGGATAAAATTCTCAGGGTTGCTGCGAGAGGAGGATTACATACGGAAAGTGCCTGGCAAATGACAAATTCTCAGTAAATATTCCTTTATTTACTTCTGGCTTTTGTCACAAAGGCAGCTGGTTGTCTGCTATGAAACCCTCCAGGATGAAGCTGGGAAACTTGCTTTGGGAGCCTCAGACTCTCGGCCAAGCTGGGTGGGGGACAGAGGTGGGGGGGGGGGGGCAGGCAGAAAGCTGTGAGAAATGTGGTCCAACAGGCCAGACCACCCATCTTGGGGAGCCCCTGTGAGTCTGCAGAGAAGCCTGGCAAATGGCTTCAGAGCTAATGGGGGCTGTAGAGAGGCTGGGGGCAGAGGCCAGGCCACAGCATGAGGAAAACCACAGAATAATACTCATGCTGCCCCATGGGACCATAAAACTCTGGGCTGGTCTCAAAGTCTTCTCCCAGCATCCTCACCACCCCACTTTACAGACGAGTGACTTGCCCAAGATCAAGGGATCAAGAGAGTTGGGCACATGGGTTTGACGCAGGCTTCTGATTTTTTTTTTTTTTTTTTAAACAGAGTCTCACTATGTCGCCCTCGGTAGAGTGCCATGGCGTCACAACTCACAGCAACCTCAAACTCTTGGGCATAAGTAATTCTCTTGCCTCAGCCTCCCAAATAGCTGGGACTACAGGTGCCCACCACAACACCGGGCTATTTTTTTATTGCAGTTGTCATTATTGTTTAGCTGGCCGAGGCCAGATTCAAACTTGCCAGCCTTGGTGTATGTGGCTGGCACCATAACCACTGTGCTACACTGAGCCCAGCCTTCTGATTGTTGATGCAGTGTTTTCTCCAGTATTGTTCAGTCTGGGCCCCAGAGCATGGGACAAAGGAGCAGAGAAGGCAGAATACCCTCCTTATATCTCCATGTGCCAGACCCACAAAGCTAAATGTGGGTGCTGGGGTTGGGGATCAGGAGCTGGAGAACAAAAGGTTTCCTTGATTTCAGGGCCTATACCCTCCTCAGAGGACAGTAGCTCAGCTGACCAACATGAAAGGTTGTCCTAGAGCCTTTGGAGTCAGAGAGACCAGGGCTCCAAACCCACTATTGCCAAGTACTTGCTGTGTGACCTGAGGTAAGTGACTCCACCTCTCTGTTTCCTCTTCTATAAAACAGGTATGATAATACCTCACTGGATTAGAATGGTGTGAGTGGGAAGGCACATGGGTTTTACAGTTGGTCAGACTGTGTTCATATTTCAGCTCTACCATTTATTAGCTGTATGATCTTGAGCAAGAGTCTTCACCTCTCTAAGCCTCAGTTTTCTCATCTGGAAAATGAAGATATTAAGACCTTCTGTCTAAGGTTGTGGTAGATATTCAATAATGTTAATCTACCTGGGAAAGAAGGAGGCTAAAGGTGGCTGGGGCTGCATGTCATGACAGAGGCCGTGGAGGGACCAGCCTGGCGCCTGCCCCAGCATCCATTAGCCCTCCTGAGCCCCAGGCAAATCTGGCCCCCACAGGGCCATCAGCACAGAAGCATTCCTGCTGTCACCAGGCAGCCCTTCAGGAATGAAGGTTGACACTTGGAATGGGGAGCAACATTAACCAGGCAACACCAAGGACAGAAAGACTGTGAATTATTTGAAAGCTGGATCTGAGAGACAGAAACCTTTCATCCCATGATCTCAGAACTTTTGAAAAGCTCATTATTACCCCCTCACAACAGTATATGCCAAAATGTTAAGTAAAACAGCAATTATGGAACCCCAGGGACGAGTAGTGCGTCTATCACCCTAGTAGACTCTGTGCAACTACTTTTCACTAAGCAAGGAGCAAGGGCCAAGGTGCACCCTAGGACTCTAAGGTCATGCAGCCTGGCCTCAAACCAGCCACTCGCTGGCTTCCTGTACCTCAATTTCCTTATCTATAAAGGGAGCTAATAAAAATACCTACCGTGGGTTGTTTTGCAGATTCATACATTAACTCAGGTAAAGCCCTTAGAAAAGTGCCTGACACATAAGGAACACTTGGTTATAAAAACAAGAATGATAATTATTCTAACTATGATTATTGTTAGTGGTGCCCTTCTGATGTGCTCCATAAGAAGGATCCCAGATGGTCTATATAATCGAACCCCACTACTTGGCAAGGCTTGTGGGCCCATTCAGGGCCTGCTCCTCACTTCCTGTCAGTATCTACATCTGCTGAGACTTCTTTCCTAGGATTCTACATCAGCTAACCCAAACTTTAGGAAGATCTCCATGTTCATGCCATTGTATACGCTAGTCTCTCTTCTTGCAATGTTCTGTCCAACTTGCCTATAAGCAAACCTCAGGTCACCTCTCAGGACCCCATAATGAAGGTGCCGCTTTTGTGAAGCCTCCCCGACCTCCAGTGTGGCTGACCTGCCTCTCCACGGCACCTCCTCTGTACACTGTACATTCCGCATCCGAGCACCTGTTCCACTGTATCTATGACCATGTTTCCCAGGATCGATAACTCCTTAAGGGCACGGCTGACATCATACTCCTGGTGCCTCACACAACATATGCCTGGTGCCTCACACAACACCTGCACGTAGCAGGCTCTCAGGAATTCTTTGCTGAATGCCACATTTCTCATCAACATTCCTGAGATTTTAACAACATGGAAAAGTTTGCTTACCTTGCACATCACAGTAGAGTTGACCTCAATGGCCAATACCTGACACCTCTCTATCCCCTGGTTGATACTTGGGCCTTCTGCAGAGCCAGGCTTCCCCCAGACTTCTGTTCATGCACATGGAAGACAAGAGGACGCAGGTCCTTCAATCTATTGTGAAGAGCTTACACTGCCCACTGGCCATGGGTCCAGGTCCTGCACCTGGGGATTCTCTATCACACCAGGAGCAGGCTAGGTAGATCTTGATACCCCTGGAATCCTGCCCAGAGATAAATCTCTAAACTGAGACCAGGTCATTTAATCATGATATGGTGGGGGTCTCAATCATAACCACCCCTTGTGCCCAGAGCAGACCAGCCCTGACCTAGAGGCGAAGACAGTCTGGGTCTTTGTTCCTCAGACCCTCTGGACAGTTCTAGGAAACAACTACTGTGAGCAACACCACCCCACTCTACTGTTAGACTTGCTTGTTCTTTCTGTGCCTTCTTGTGTTGTATGACTTCTACTGGCTTCCACTGAGGAGGGGAACTAATATTTACTGAGCACCTACCACGTGCTGACCAGCATGCCAGCCACCTTACAAACTGCAATCTCAGTCTGTCCACGGCCCTGCTCTGTGTGGCAGAGTGAGAAGTGCATATCGGGCTGCCTAATTCTGCACCCTGCACCACAGCACTTCTCCCAAAATACCAACAAGAAACCTTACACCCCATTGTATGACCTTGGGATTAAGAGGATGGGCTTTGGCACCAGGCCAGCTTGGATGCCAACTCTGCCACATGTTGGCTGTGAGACGTTGGGCGAGTTACTTAACCTCTCTATGCCTCAGTTTCCTTATCTGCAGGCCATGGGGATGCTGCTCAGAGTGGCTTCATGAGTACCTGCCTGACCATGTCATGGGTAAGGGCTCAGAGTGGGGCCCATTCTGCCAGACGCTGAATCTTTCTAGCAAGCAACTTTCGCTCAGCTGAGGGTTGTTCAGACTACACTCTTTCCCCAATCTTTCTTTCTACAGCTATCAGACACACGTCAACCCTCCCCTTTCTTCTTCACAGACTTTGTGCCCAATAAATGTCTGATACCTCCATCCCCAGGATGGCATTTGCTCTTAAAGGGCCCGAACTAACACAGGGGGTGACAACAGTACCTACTTCTTAGAGTTGTGGTGAGGATGCAATGTACATCAGTCAGGACACACGGTGAGCACAGCCTAAATGCAAGAGCTGTGACTGTCACCACAGGGTCTGTTGTGTTGTAGCTGTTGGGAGAGAGTTCTGTGGTATTCCTTTACAGACCTAAAGAAAATGTAGTTTACGCCAAAGGGGTGTTTCTCATTTGTTGTAAGCCAATTTCAGCCAGGCTACCAAAATCACCTCCCTTAAACACAAATATTTGCAGAAAGTCTGAAAGAACGTATTCAAGGATTAACTTCAACCTTGGCTCAAAGACACACTGGCTTCACTGCTGAATTAACAAACTGTACAACCAAATCAAAGTCTGATTGTATTTCCCTGTCCGGATTTTGGTTCCCTGGTCAGTGGGTATGGCTGATCTCTGGGAGGAGGACATCTGTTGGCCTCTGTCTATGGCCTCAGACACAGCCAGCTGCCTTTCTTCCCTCCACCTGCCAGGCCTTTTTTTGTTGCCCACTCTGTCTGTCCTGGGTATGTGAAAGCTGCTAGACCAGTCGGGGCTGGGGTTGGCCACTTTTTCTTTTGCCTGAGGATGACAGTCCACAGACCAAGGAGCAAGGGCAGAGCAACAGTTCAGAGGAGAAGCTGAAGGTGTGCCATTTTCCCCTGCTTTGGCCTTGTAATGCATGTGATGGTATCTGGAAAAGCTTTCCCATTTTGATAGAAGGATACCTTTCACCTTCCTCTGTTCTCTTCCCATGATCCCTTAGATCAGGGATGCTTAGGGGACCAGACACAGAGGTTTTCTTCCCAGTGGCATCCTCTGGCATCAGAGGGCATCCCAAGAGAGAGGCCTGGGCTTCTTTCTCTCAGTTCCTCTACTCACCAAATTTAATTCCTCACCCACAGGAGCAGCTTTCTCTGGACAACCGTGCCAAGTGTCGGCCTCCTAACTCCTCTTCTGTCTGAGAGACCATCTGACTTGGACCACCTCTCTGGACTGCCAGGAAATCTAGGATTTCCTCCCATCCCCTACAGCCAAAAGTACCCACTCCAACAGCGTCTCCCACTTATAACTTGGACCCTCTCTCTGCCTTCCAAGCTCCCATTTCTATAGCCTCAACCATGAGAGGCTTTTGTCTGCCCAAGCCTAGGAAGTGCTGTTTGTGAAAACTGCAGTATTTGCTGTTTCTGAAGATGTTTAAGCCCCAGAAGTCAGAAGAAGATTATAGATGGCTTTTAATGTAAAGGAAAGCAATCTTTTTTTTCCAGTGAGAGTAACACTTTTTAATGAAAGGAAGTTAGCATAAAGTGACATGTGTCACAGAGACAGCCATGAATCTTTGTTGCAGCCATAAAAGATGACCATGTATGACCAAGTCCCCAGGTCAGTGAAGGGGCAGACTTATAGTAGAGCCACCACCCATGTGTGAGCAATTTGACCTGAAAGCTTCCAGGGAAATTTGGGATCAAGAACTTATATTTAGTCTTTATATATTGCCACATAATCAATTATAGCAGCTCATAAAATAAATATGTCCAAATATATACAATTGACAGGTATTAAATAACAGTCTCCCTTCTGTTTAAGAACTGTTCATTTCAGCCAATAGGAAAAGGTAAAAAGTAATAAGGGAATAATGGGCTTTTCAGACAGACCCAGTATTGACCCCTGACTCATAATGTACTCACCTAGGCCTGGGCAGTGTCTACCCTTCCTTAACCTGCCTCTCTCTTGGCTATAGAGGAAGAGCACGTGCCTGCCTCACAGGTTCTCACCAAGGTAAATAAACACCCAGGACGGAGGATGATACCCAGCCAGCACCAAAAAAATGGTCATTTTCTTCCTCCCTCCTAGAAACAAGAACATGCTAATTTTCCCTCATCACACTTTGCTGAAAGCCCAGGTGGTTTCTAGGTAAAGCCACAGGATTTAAGGTCTTGATAATAACTAAAAGCTATGAAGCCCCTTCCCTTGTCCCTGCTCTGTCCTGAGTCCTCTGTGTATTAGCTCACCTTATCTGCCCTACAGCCCTGAAGTACGTAGGTAAGATTCTCATATCTACATCTTAGAAATGGGGAAATTAAGGCAGAGAGAGGTGAAGACACTTGCCCAAAGTCACCAGTGCAGTGAGTCAGCTCACAGCCAAGCCGTCTGGTTCCAAAGCACGCATAGCCATCCTGCCATTCTGGCTCCTGAGCCATGGAACAGTGTCGATTAGGCATGCAAGCTCAATTGTACTAAACAGAAGTAGATAAGCAGAGAGGGTGAGCAGTCCAGCTGGCTCAGGTAGGAGAGGGGAAGCCAGCTTTCCTCCGTCAAGGAGCAGGGATGAAGCTCGCAGCCCTGGGTGACAGAGGCATACAGCTGGAGGGGCCTCCTTCCCAGCGAGAGGCTTGGGAGTCAGAAACATGATCTGGTAAGTTAGACAGGGGCTAGAACAGGGTGACTTATCAGAAACATCCCAGAAAAGATTAGGACAGACCCAGGAGTCTCTGAGAGATACGGGGCCAGAGCAAACCTATTCGTTCTTTTAGCAGAGGATGGAGCCCAGCGAAAGGCTCGAAATCCAAATACCTACTTGAATTCATTGTGTGTTTTCCAGGTATTTTACATGCTTCCATTCATTTAAGCCTCACAACAACTCAACAAGGTAGGAATTACTCACTTTTACTGATGAGGAGATGCAGCTTATTGTGGCAAAGGGATTCATTTGCCCACATCACATGGCTGCAGGTGGCGGGGCTGGGGAACCCAGATCCGTCCTGCCTCTGCAGCTGCTCTGCAGGATGGGAGAGAGTACTTGGTGCTAGATCCAGATGTCTCCTGTGCCTTTACTCTCACTCACCCTAACGGGGCACTACAAGAGCACCATCTTGACCCCAAGGAGCAGGCTCACCCATGGGGGTGGTGTGAGGGAGGCAGACAGACAGACGTCTGTGAGGGTCACATCCAACAGACAGGCAGACCATTGCCAGGAGGAAGCCACATGCCCACCTCCCAGCTCATTGACTGGAGTCAGGCACAGCCAGATGCAGCCATAACTGTGTGCCAAAGGCCCTCAGGGGCTGGCAGGGACCTTCCCTGACAGCTGCGCCCACACAGCCCATCTGGCAGGGCTCGTTTGTGCCCTGATTAACCTGCTGAGAATCCTAGGGGCCGAGGGTTGTCATACCCCAGATGAGAGAGATACTCAAGAGAAGAGGGTCCCTCCACAGAGGACGGATCAGGACACCCTGGAGGAGCCCCACTTTCCCCTTCTCCCTTCTGTTTCCCAGGGACACCGGGAGGACAGGCAATGCTGGAAGGTGGGAGGGAGAACGCCACAGAGCGGGAAACAGGGAGCCTCTTCGGCTTTAGGAAATGGTGAAAGAACACACCCAAACACCTGCAGTATACCCAGGTAGCAAGAAAAGGGGGGCCCTAGCTCCCGTGGCTGGGGCAAAGGAGGCACAAGGAGGAGGCAAAAGCCGGAAGGCCACGGAGGGCAGCGGGTATGCAGCACCCTCACCCCGCCTCTCGGGAGTTCCCAGGAAATGAACAAAAGCTTCACACAGCTCATCCCTTGGCAGCTGCCTCTGACCCGAGGCCATTCATGAACTCTCACAGAGACACTCAGCCCCCCAGACAGCCTGGAGGTGTTGGCAGCTGACCAGAGAGACTTTCAGCCAAACACAGGTCTGGTTTCCCTGGAGAAGAAGGAACCTGAGCCGCTGCCATCCCGGGCCTTCTGCTCAGGGCTCACCCTGCAAACAGAGCTGCTACATATGGGGTGTGGAGGCTGAGGCCTGCTGTGCTAAAGCCTCTCCCAGTTCTGGGGGTGCTGCCCTGCCCCAGGCACCACTGTAGCTAGAGAGGACCTCGCCCCACCAGGCCTGCACCTGCTGGCAGACTGGCTTTCCTCTCTGGACGCCTTGGACCCTTTCTCTACCTAGAGCACATCCCCTTCCTGCCTCCCTCCGATTCCAGCCCACGTGTGGGATTTCTACCCCCCCGCCTCTGCCCTGCTTGATGCCCTGGACACACAAATGAGAAGGGTGCTCCTGAGGCCACACCAGCCACTGACCTTTCTCTACATGGAGAGCTCAGTGCAGAGCCCGTCACATCCATCACCCACCACTTCTGTGACTTTAAACTGGATGTGGACCTCTCTGACTGCAGCTTCCTCCTCTATAAGTGGGAATAACAACACTTATATCAAAAGGTTATTACAAATATCCAGAATATGCAAATCCACAGAGGCAGAAAGCAGATTAGTGGTTGCCAGGGGCTGAGGGGAGGGAGGAATGGGGGGCGCCTGCTTAATGGGCAGGAGCTTCTCTCTGGGGCAATGAAGATGTTCTGGAACTGACAGTGGTGATCTTGTGAATGCCGCTGAGTTGTACACCTTAAAATTATTACAGTGGAAGATCTATTACAAAATTAAATGAAACGAAAGTTGTGGAATTGTTGATCACATAGCTTGGTATATTATAGGTCCTCAACAGATTTTAATTTCCTTTCTTCCCTCAGACCATCACGTTGGACTGTAGACAACATGCTCACTGCCCCATGCCTATGCTAGGCAAGGTACCAAGATGCTAATAGGATGAATCCATGCTTTTCATAAAGTAAAGCCTTTCCATTAGCCAACAGGGGAGAATATCAGATGCTTCCTTTTCTAATTCCTCTCCTGCTGGTGGCCCCATTTACTGTTTCACCAGCCCTGTCCAGAGCATCTGCATTGCAGGGTTGAGTCCTACCAGAGGAAGTACCCTGCCTGGTACTCAGGCTGGAGACTCCTCTCAGCATCTTCTCACTGTTCTCACTGTTTCCACAAACATTATCATCCTAAAATATACAACTGATCATTTGGGGGGGCTATGTTTGTATAACTAAGTAGCCTCAAAAGATAGCAATAAAGTCTCCCTCCAAAGTAAAGGGCAGAATCTTTTATGATTCTGTCTATCATAAAAGAATCATGTTCCCTAGGCTTAGGGCTCCCCTCCTATAATGCTACCCACAACATGTACAGGTGATGCCGTGCCCTCTCTGTGCCGCCTTGTGGAAATTAGAGCTGGGAGAACTGTCACAAAGAATGCATTACACATAGCAAGGCTCAATTAGTATTTGTAATCATTTTTACCTTTCACTTCTAGAAGGTTCTAAGCTCCTTGAGGGTAGGCAGTGTGTTTTTTATTTACCTTTGTATTTCACACAACAGGTACTAATATATATTGGCTGGGTGAATGAATGAGTGGATGGATGGACGGATGGCTGGATGGACGGAAAGGTGCTTCTCTTGTGTCATCCAGGCAGTCCTACCTGACCCTGCCTCTCCCATTCTCATGGCTGGGTCCTAGCTCCTGACTTCATACCAGTATTTAATGACTGACTTTGCCAACTATTTGCCTGGCTCAAACTATCTGATATAGATAATAGAGCTCAAGTATTCTGTCTTGGGACCTTGGATTTGAATGTTAAGGGGGGTATTTGAGATCCTTGTGTAGGTCTGGACATCTCTCCCGTCCTGCCCTCCCAACTTCATCCTACCATTCCCATCTTCATAACTTCATGGCGATGTGTGGTTCTAATGTACCCCCCAAAACATCAGTCCAGGCTACCCAAACATATATTTCATCACCCCTGAACCAGGTAACAAGGTATTTGTTTCTCACATTCATTCCTGTTAGTTTAAAATGGGGTCACAGTGCCCGGCACGGAGCTGCTGCTCTGTTAATATTTATTTAATGAACAAATGAATGAACATGCTTTAAATTAATTACCTCTTTCTTATATTGTTTAAGTCAACCTCCTGAGCAGTAAGATTCAAAAATTTAACCAGGAGGAGATAAACCTGAGATTTCACTCAAACACTCCTTTTAACTCAGCATCCACGTTGCTCAGTGTCCAGAGGGGAACAGAGACAGTATTTGATGTGACAGCAGCCCTCCCCTGCGGCGAGAACCCCTGCCTGCCTCCATGCAGCCTCCTCACACACTGGGTGTGTATGTGAGATGACTACAAAGGTGTGCCACTCTCTGTGCACTTGGCATTGCAAACAGTCACTCCTCACTCTACAGCAATGCGGAAAGGTTGGCCGACTGGCATCTTGGGCAGTGAATAGCTACTTAGTGTAAAGACTTTGGGACTCATTTTCCACATGGCTGAGAGAAAGGGACATTAAGCAGGCAAAACAAAGTGCCAAATCCATGGCTGAGGTCCTGGATTCTAGATCGCATCAGTTTTCCTTCGCCTCAGCTCACCTGAGGAGGACTAGTCTTTTTTTGTTTCTTTAAGAATAATATTTAACTGGACATTATGCACCATTAGATGCCTAGAATGCAATGGTGCATTTGTTTGTTCATACCTCCCTTCACCCCAGAAAAGATTACTGTCAGTCTATAAGAATTCTACAGTCTATAAACTGAAACAAAATTGGATTGGTTCTAAACCACAAGACTGACTGCATATTTGGCCCAAGGATTTTGCAGTTCAATAGAGCTCAGGGGTCTTTCCCCAGGCCATGACATGAGCTGGGCCCCAGAGGCAGAAGCCTTGGCGGGGTTGCCATGCTCTCAAGTCCAGCCCCTGGAATAAGTCCCCAGGTTTGGTTTTGCCAGTGTGCTGAGAGTTGGCCAGCCTTTCATCAACCAATTCATAAGGCCCAAGCCCTCAAGAGAAATTAACTCCACTTTAGTAATTTGTTACTAACAAAGTAATAGATGTATAAGAAAAGAAGCGCAAGAACAGGAAAAAAGGGAAGAAAAAGAAGAAAAAGGAAGGAATGAGGGTCGGAGAAAAGGTAGTTATATTGCACGGTCAGTGCTAGCATCCTCGTACGCAAAGCCAGAAGGGAAACCAAATTCTAAACATAGCAACACTTCTTGGGCTGAAATCAAAGCCAAGGAAAAGGAGGTTGGGGAGGGAAGGGCCTGTCACCACAACTGTGCTACCGCCTCATAAGTGACCTTCCAGTGGCCTGAAAACACTTCTGGCAGATTCCAGCCTCTCTCCCCTATAACTCCTTCAATACTACAAAATTCTTGTTCTTAAAATTCTTTCGTATTTTGGCTCGGCGCCTGTGGCTCAAGCGGCTAAGGTGCCAGCCACATACACCTGAGCCGGTGGGTTCAAATCCAGCCTGGGCCCACCAAACAACAATGACGCTGCAACCAAAAAATAGCCAGGCATTGTGGCAGGTGCCTTGAGAGGCGGAGGCAGGAGAATTGCTTGAGCCCAGGAGCTGGAGGTTGCTGTGACCTGTGATGCTACAGCACTCTACCCAGGGGGACAGCTTGAGGCTGTGTCTCAAAAAAAAAAAATTCTTTCCTATTTCGAGAGTCCAGGATGACCATCCCTCTGTTCTACTCTGTTGTCCTATGAAAGCAGTGTCAGCTTCCTTAGTCCCAGCCCCATCGCAGGTCTTCCTGACCCAGCTCCTCCCAGAGACATTACCCAGGTTACTTTAACTGGGGATAGGGGCTTCCAAAAACACTTTTTTCATCTTCTTAGATAATGTCTATAGATAATTTCTTTCATTCATTGTGTGTGAATTTTATCCAGTAACCCAAAAAGGGTTCTGTTAGCTCTAAATTATTGGGCTATGAACAGTTTATTTATTAGCTTAATCAATAAAGATACCATTTAAAGAGCAGAGACAGGCTGTGGCCTCAGGCAGGTGTTTTCATGGTTTAATTACTCATTAACCAAATAGTTACAAACATGTAAACAGCCTGTTGGAAAGTAAAGGTATTTAATGGACAGGCTGAGGCAGCAACAAGTAGCTGGCTGTTGTTTTTTCTACTAATCTGATCTGTAATTCCAGTCAAAAGAAGAAACTAACATCATGCACAAACTGCTAATAATTCATCATCAGAAATATCGATATTTGAATTCAATTTCTCACACTCTTCTTGAAAGCAGACATCTGAACTCCCTAGAGATAGGCATACTTTGACCAATTATTTTAACAAGTTCCAAGCAGAACATCATAGCAAAAACAAGTGTAAGCAATTGCTCTCCGGTCAGAAAAACAAACAAAAAAGGATATGGGCCATTTTCTGTAGTAGGACTAAAATTTCCACATAAAATACAGGATGCCAAATTAAATTTAAATTGCAGATAAGCACCAAATAACACAATACTCATACTAACAAAGCATTCATTGTTTATCTGAAGTTCGAATTTAACAGGATGTCTTGTGTTTTTATTTGCTAAATATGGCAACCCTACATAGGAGTGAAAGAGAAGACTTTAAACTCATACTTCTTAGTCACATGTATTAAATAATAAAACGAGTCTGGCAAGAGATGCCCTCTTGACAGTAGCAAAAGATTCACAGTAAGGCAGGAGCTGAGAGCCAGAGCAGGGAATCCCAGCTGTTCCAGGCAAGAATAGTTGGTTACCTCCCTGTTTTGCAAACTTCTCTCACATGGAAAGGAATAGACAGAGAGGCTGTGTTGTTTATTGTTACCTTGTTACCTTCAGCTGGAACTTCTGTTAAGATGGCCTCAGCAAAATGCCTGCCTTTGGAGCCCCATGCAGGAAGGGAGATGTTTTCTCTATTCTTACCACTGTCCTGTTATCTCTTCCTAGAACGTAAAGCACAATCTTGAAGAAGCTGAAAACACATGGGTGGCCTCTGGCTCCCCAATTTTTCTAAGCAGTTGTATTTGCTCAGAAATGCAAACCATCTTCACCTATAGGTACTGCATGGCTGTGTCATTCCACCATCAGAAGAGTCCCAGCTCCTCATGTCTGCCTGAGTTCTAATTCTGCCATTGACCACAAGTGGAATCCAGGGCAATTCACTCACATTTTCAGGATCTCAATTTTCCATAAAGGAAGGTATTTTGATCATCAGGAAAGGGGAAAGGAAGAGGATTTTTAGTCCCAGAACCTACTAAAAAGATAAAATTTCATGAAAAGATGGTATTAGGGTGGGGCTCATGGCTATGATCCTAGGCCGAGGCAGGTGGATTGCTTGAGCTTGGGAGTCCAATACCAGCTTGAGCAAGACCTCATCCATAAAAATAGCCAGGCGTTGTGGCAGGCGCCTGTAGTCCCAGCTACTCAGGAGGCTGAAGCAAGAGGATTGCTTAAGCCCAAGAGTTTGAAGTTGCTGTGAGCTATGATGCCACAGGACTCTACTCAGGGCAACCAAGTGAACCCCTGTATCAACAGGAAAGGCAAGGAGAGGGGAAGAGAGGAGAGGAAAGGAGAGGGGAGGGGAAGGGAGAGGAGGGGAGAGGAGGGGTGGAGAGGGGAGGGGAGGGGAAGAGAGGGGAGTGGTGGAGAGGGGAGGGGAGGGGAGGGGAGGGGAGGGGAGGGGAGGGGAGGGGAGGTGAGGTGAGGACAGGAAGGTAATATGACCATACTGTACCGAACGAAATAGTATGATAACACATAAGAATATTTGCT
>CAUYPK010019160.1:0-34615 GCA_963574355.1 Loris lydekkerianus
TGCCATGTGCCTGAGGCCTAGTGCAACTTCCCGAGCCTGACTAGAAGTAGATCCATCGAGCTACTTCCGCGTAGCAACGACTCAGCAAGGCCCGGCCTGAAACTGCCTCTACCTGGATACAGCCAATGTGGTACCATGCCACTGGCCCGACCCTGTCACTCACCTCTTCCCCCGCCTTCTTTCCCTGCCCCTTCTCCACAATAAAAAAAAAAAAAAAAAAAAAAGAAACACCCAAAGAGGTAACCCTTATGATCATTCGTCCTTATGTAAATGATCCTCCTGTATCAGGGGCCACCACAAATCTGTTCAACAGGTGGATCAACTGCACTGATAAAACTGTAACACAATACAGACGCTCTTGCCCCCTGTCAGCCCAGCTTCCACCTGAGTATAATACAGTCTGTCGGGAAGCAGGACAAGATAGGTTAACTTCTCGTTCGTTTAATAAACATGTATTGGCGGTGCCTGTGGCTCAAAGGAGTAGGGCACCGGTCCCATATGCCGGAGGTGGCAGGTTCAAACCCAGCCCTGGACAAAAAAAATAAATAAGTAAAAATAAAAACCTGCAAAAAATAAAAAATAAATAAACGTATTGATTACCTCCTGAATGACACACTTTAAAACAAGTACTATGATAGTAAAATTACATGCCTAACGTCAGAGGACTCTAATTCTGTTGCTGCTTATGTATTTCGCAACTCTGCATTTCCTCTCCAATTTTTCCTGTCCAAAAAAAAAGGACTGGGGTCATTGAGTCAGGCAGATTTTGTTCAAACCACCGATCTCACTTGCTGAGTAATTTTGGGCAGGTTAATGCATCACCTCTTCATCTATAAAAATAAGGAAAATACCACTTACCCTGTATGATTGTCACAAAGATTAAATGAGATAACCTATAAAATAAGTCATGGACCACAACACCTGGTATATAACAGTTACTAATTAAATAGTTTTCACTTTATTTTCTTCCTTCCTGAGATAACCTAGCTCTAGCTAGGGTACTCTGAATACTTTACCTGCTAGACTATAAGCTCCATAAGGGTACGTATCTAATCTTTAGAAGGTACTTAGTAAATAAACAATACATGAGTGAATGAAGCACTCAAGAATCAGTTCTAGATTCTTTGTCCTAGGATTACTTTGAATTAAAATCAGAAAACTTGTCACAAGGACTGTCCTTAGGGTTTTCTGCCAATAGCTATGTGCCTCTGCAGATACCTGAATAGAATACAAGCTCCAGCTATGAAATTCTTGCTCCTACCCCCCATAACATATTATCCCATGAATTTATTTTAAGCCTGTTACTAAAGCCATTTGAACTTTGTGCTATCAGATATGCAAAAACGAATCAACTTGCTAATGCTCTAATGAAAAGAAAATGAGTTTTAGTTAATGACAGTATAAACCAATAAAAAGCATTTACTTTATTCTTTAAGTGATATAAATTGAATATTTCACATATTAATAAATTTACTCTTGGCTGTAAAATCCATTTGCACTTAGGAAACTCATAGGATACCTAACTCTCAACAATACAGTTTCTATTTCAGTTTCATTTTTATTTTTCCCTTGCAATAAATAAATGTGAGTGAATTCATTTTTTTTTTTTACAAGATCCCCCACAGTTAATTAAAATACTTTATCATCAAAGTGTTTGTTTAAATTCAAGTAATGATGTATATAAGCAGGAATACATGTTATCCATAAAAATAATTTTTCTATTTTGCTAACACTTTTTCAGTTTCTTCTTCCTACATATAAACAGAAAAAATTCTTAATGTTTTTTGAAGGAAACTACTGTAATTTTTTAAATAACCACTTAAATTTCTGGGTAAAATGGGTGAACAGAAGACACATTCTAATATGTGATATGTTAAAACCAACCAAAAAGCAGTAAGCTGAAGAACTTTATAATGCAATGACAAGAAAAGTAAACCAATATACCATTACTGAATTTAAATGTTACTATTTTTAACATGGGAAGCACTGCCATTTGGACATTATTACATGTTTATTTAAAAAGAAAACAGTAATAACCAAAGAGATAACTGCAACAAATATTTCTCAATACCTACTAAGAATAGTATCATAAACAGATATACGAGAACTACAGCTATAATTCTTAGTGTATTTTTTGAAATTTTGTGGATATATAATGGTTGTGCCTATTTTAAAGTACATTTTCAAAGTATACTTTGAAAAGTACACTCCAAGACCATCATCAACAGTCCTCAAATGGATATACACAAAAGTCTGTACACTAATTGAGTGAAATCTTATTAGAAGACAAAGATTTTGAATTTAAATAAAAAGCTTCCAAGTTTAGTATCTTAGAAATTACGTAGTGATAGTCCAATCTCTTCACCTTACACATAAGGAAGCCCAATTAAACTATTGTTGTCTTCTACACAGTCCGATATTCCCTTTTAGATTCATTCTTCTTTCTCACAGGTCCTGAGGCCCACAGAACACATTCACGTCACTCAGTGGTAGTCGGGGGACAGCGCCCTCTGCTATAGGAACATCTCGTGTGTTACCTCGGGAGGCCTTTGTACTTACTTAGTCCTTTAAAATAAAACTGCTCATCACCCTGCAACCACCCCACCCATAGTCCCCAGCACCAAGTCCAGAGCTCCTCCACTCTTTAAGAATGGAAATAATTGCTGCAATATTTGAGGAGGTCTGGGGCAACAATTCCATAATTATCAGACAGACCAACCCAAGAATCAGTAGGAAACCTGGACACCATTCTTAAGGCTGGTGTTATTAAAGCCTACTTTCCGGTCTTTCATCATTAGGTTTTGGAGATGTTGAATTATCATTCCCCCATTCTTTCTTGAAAAGGGGGGAGTAAAGAGGGTTCAATCAATCTCATGCATAGCTGAAGATAACCTTTGTAAGTTTTTGAAAGTTGGTAGCTGAATTTATTTATAGTAACGACACAGAAAAATAAAAAGTATCATTAAGAGAACAAACTTCCAAAAAGAAACATTTTTTTCCCATTGCTTTAATTTTTTATACTTGGTCCTATCAGTAGGACGTATCAGTAGGACCAAGTCATTCCAATCAAATAGCTCCATCACAGGCTCAGTGTAATCTCAGAATATTGTGGGGTGACCCAGAGGCACAGGATCTATCGCTTTAAATGCCATACCAGAACTGAGATGCTGATCCGCTGGAGGCAGTGGCTTCACCAGACCATTTCTGGAGAAAGATGGTGGCTGTGCCTTCATTATCCCCTAATTCCTGACTGAGCTTGGATCTCTAGCCTTGTCAGCCAACTGGGAATAACCTGATCCTCTTCTGATCAATTCCTTTTGTCTTAAATTAACCAGAGTAATTTATGGTGTTTGCAACCAAGTTGCCTAAATCATTATCAATGGAATATGAAAGTTTCAATATCCTGATAAATATATATATATATATAAGCTGATTATTATACTGCCTTGATATCAGACAACTGTAGCTAAAGTATAACATCTTGAATATATTAATTATATATTAATATAATGTTAATAAATCATTAACCTTCTTATAAAAAAAAACAAATAAAGGGCATAACACATTGATCTCCAAGGCTCCTTTATAGTGGAATATTGTCTGCTTTACATTCCAGATCAAATTAATAGGAAAATTAAATATAGACTCATCTGCCAGTCATTAAGGTTTCCTAAGGGAAGTATATATTACAATTAATTAGGGGAGTAAGGAATAAAATATTAAAACATTTATGTATGTTTTAATCCAGAGAGATGGGGAAAAGACTTAGCTTTAGTGATCCTTAATATTCTGCCTGACCCTAGTGCCCTCCCTTGGTTTTGGAGAGAACATTAGTGCCACAAAGAAGAGGAGTGGCAGGGAAGTCCTCTTTGTCCACTTTCAACATACAGCATGTTACTTGTGCCTGGTTACAGGGATTTACAGATACTATCGAATGCTTACCAAACAGACAACAGGCTTACAAGGATCTCTACTAAGTAATCTCAGAGTAAAAATAATACCAATAATGCAAACATGAACAAATGACAAATAAATGTCAATGCTGATGAATCTCCTTTTCTCAGAATAAGTTCTTTGCCAACATCACTGTAGGATAAAACAATGATGCTCAGCACCCGTAGCACAGTGGTTACGGCACCAGCCACATACCCTGAAGTTGGTGGTTCGAACCCAGCCTCAGCTAACCAACAACGACAACTGCAACAAAAAAATAACTGGGCATTGGGGCAGGCGCCTATAGTCCCAGCTACCTGGGAGGCTGAGGCAAGAGAATCACTTGAGCCCAAGAGTTTGAGGTTGCTGTGAGCTGGGATGTCATAGGACTCAACTGAGGGTGACCTAGTGAAATTCTGTCTCAAAAACAAACAAAAAAATGACTATCAACTTATGTTTGATAAGACATAGTCTTCTCCAAAGAAAATTACCAAGAAGTTTTAGAAGCATCCACTATCCCTAATTCTCTTTCCCTCAGTGTATAGTGGGTCTTAAGGTATTTGCTAGTAACAACACATGTACAAAATTTTCAGTGTATATGCACACAGAAAGAAAGAAAGAAAGATGGAATGAGAAAGAGAGAGAAACATTTTTTACTGATAAAAGATCAACAAAGTCTAATGCCTTACTTATGGGAAGGCAGATGAGGCTGCTGAATGCACAGTGGCATGGTATAAAAGCATAAGCATTGCAGCCACACAGACCAGGGTTAGATCACGGCTCTGACACACAATCAGCTGTGTACCAGGGTTAGAATCACAGCTCTGACACACGATCAGCTGTGTACCAGGGTTAGATCACAGCTCTGACACACAATCAGCTGTGCACTCCAGAGAAATCCTCTGAGACTCTGATTTATAATCTAGAAAGGCATGAAAATAACACTCATCTCATAGGGCTGCTGTGAGACTGACACAGAATACTAGCACATAGGGGTCTCAACACATACTAATTTCTTTTACCCTTAATTTGCAAAAACCAAAGACATATTTGTAAAGGAGGGCAATCTGAAAATATCATATGATAATATTTTTACTATTTATTTATTTTTGTAGTTGGTATTTTTATTTTTAAATTGCTTTCTTTTAATTTGTGTGTGGAATTTATATCTCCACCAGATAACAATGTCAACTGCCATAATGGTTAATTATATTCTTTTTATTCTACTAGTGAAAAGAAGACACGGGATCAGGCCTCTGTAAATGTGAAAGGCAGCCCTCTGCCCTACTGGCTCACAGTTTTCAACAGATTTAGTTTGCTCTTTAGGTGAGATATCGATGAGTTCAGTAGAGTCATACAGATATGATAAGTTCTGTTCTATTAATGAGTTCCGGGCTTATTAAATTTATATTTTCTAAATATATTATGAAAGTAGTTTTTCATTCATTAGCAGATACTCCAACAATCTTAGATGAAATAAAATTAATCACTATAATGAATACATAAGATATGGATTTATTTTATTTATTTATTTTTGGCTTTTTTATTTTATTTCATTGCTTATTTTTTATTTCTTTACTTTTTATTTTTGCTGTTGAGACAAGGTCCCACCCTATCCCCCTGAGCAGAGGGCAATGGGCATGGTAGCTCACTGCAACCTCAGACTCGGGCTGTGGGCACCCCGCTGCCTCAGCCTCTGGAAGCCGCTGGGATTACAGGCGCTTGCTGCAGCTGGGTTTTTCCATTTTTTTGATGAGTCGGGGTCTCACTGTCACTCAGGTTGAGTCTCAAACTCCTAAGCTCAAGCAATTCTCCCTCCTCAGCCTCCCACAGTGCTGGGATTACAGGCGTGAGCCACCGCGCCTGGCAACATATGGATTTTTTAAAAATCATGGTCAAATTAGTCGAGACTCTTCAAGCCTCTCTCATAATAGTCAAATAATTTTAAAAAGTTATAATTTTTGATCTGTTTAAAAAGAGAAAGAGACAATAGAATTTAATTTACTAGTGATGGCATTTTATATTTGTGCATTTATGATTTCAAATGTTTCCTAGTCTTTCAATCTTATTTTATTATATGTATATTTTTTAGAGACAAGCGTCACACTTCTCACAGCAACTTCCAACTCCTGGGCTTAGGCGATTCTCTTGCCTTAGCCTCCCAAGCAGCTGGGACTATAGGCACAGGCCAAAACATCTGGCTATTTTTTGTTGCAGTTTGGCCGGGGCCGGGTTTAAACTTGCTACCCTGGGTATATGGGGCCGGTGCCCTACCCACTGAGCCACAGGCACTGCCCTCTTTTTTTTTTTTTTTTTTTTTTTTAATTAAATCATAAACAGGTAGATCATGTATACATTAATGTATTTATGGGGTACAATGTGTTGATTTCATATACAATTTGGAATGCTTACATCATATTGGTTAATATATCCCTCACCTCATTTACTTAATTATTGTGTTAAGACATTTATACTCTATACTTAATAGATCTGACATGTACCCTTTCAATATGCACCATAGGTGTGATCCCACCATTCACCCTCCCTACATCTGACTTCCCCCCTCTCCTCCTTTCCCCTCCCTTCATCCCAGGCCACAGTTGTGTTCTATTCTTCATATGAAAGTGTGAGCAATTGTAAATTGGTTTCATAATAGTACTGAGTACACTGGATACTTTTTCCTCCATTCTTGAGATACTTTACTAATTAGGATATGTTCCAGCTCCATCCATATAACTGAGACTGGAGCCACACTTTTCACCATTAACAAAAACTGACTCTCATTGGATAAAAGAATTAAACTTAAGACATGAAACGATAAAGATTCTTGCAGAGAGTGTAGGAGAAACACTTGAAGAAATCGGCCTGGGAGAATAGTTTATGAGGAGGACTCCCCAGGCAACTGAAGCAACACCAAAAATACTGATCAAACTAAAAAGCTTCTGCACAGCCAAGAACAACAGTAAGCAAAGCAAGCAGACAGCCCTCAGAGTGGGAGAAGATATTTGCAGGTTATGTCTCTGACAAAGGTTTAATAACCAGAATCCACATTAAAACTTATTAATAAGAAAAGAACAAGTAATCCCATTTCATTGTGGGCAAGGGAATTGAACAGAAGCTTCTGTAAAGAAGATATGCGCATGGCCTACAGACACATGAAAAAATGTTCGCCATCTTTAATCATCAGAGAAATGCAAATCAAAACCACTTTTGAGATATAACTCCAATAAGAGTGGCTCACATAACAAAATCCCAAAACTACAGATGTTGGCACAGATGTGGAGAAAAAGGAACACTTTTGCACTGTTGGTGGGAACGCAAGCTAATAAGTTCCTGTTGGAAAGAAGTTTGGAGAACACTCAGGGATCTAAAAATAGACCTGCTGTTTGATCCTGCAATTCCTCTACTAGGTGTATATCCAAAAGACCAAAAATCGCTTTGCAACAGAGACATTTGCACCAGATTGTTCATTGCAGCCCAATTCATAATTGCCAAGTCATGGAATAAGCCCAAGTGCCCAATCAAACCCATGAATGGATTAATAAATTGTGGTATATGTACACCATGGAATATTATGCAGCCTTAAAAAGATGGGAGACTTTATTTTTACTATTTAAAGTTGCATTATTTGTTTTTGTGTGAGTACATTATGATTATCCACCGCAGTACAGAATTTAACCATGTTAATTGAAATTTAAGGACTGAATTAGCAACTTCTGTTTAACTTACCACATTAAAATCTAAATTTTCTTCAATCCATGATTTTGCTTCTTGGAATTCATCTCTCATGTCCATAATAAAAAGTGTATCCAGGGCATCTACTATAGTTGCTCCTTTGATGTTACCTAAAATAAAAGAAAAATATTTGTTCAGTAAAATATTTTGGATAGATGCATGCAACCTAACCATATCTAGGAAAGGAAGAAGGAAATGCTGAATTTATTAATAAGCACTAATACTGAATGCGTCTAAAATTTTTTCAGTGAAAGAAATGTAAAACTGTATCAAAACTAGACTAAAAATTATCACAGCCTATAGACTGATACACTTACCTTTAAAGTTTCTTCTGTGTTTTGAAAATAAATCTCTTAAACATTTCTCTTAGAAATTTCATTTGTAATTGCATTATTTAGCCATAAAAGACTAGGCCGAGAACAAAGAAGCAATATATGTATTAGTGTTAGTGTAATTACATCGAGTGCACCTATGCAAAACTCTAAATATAATTTTTTCTAAAATTGTTTTATAACAGCTCTAAGGAGCCATTACTGTAAAATAAAATTCCATCCCCTCTATGAAGCTTACAGATCATGGCCTGCCCTGGCCAGCCTTAACTTTGTGGTTTATTTCCTCTGAATTCCAATGATGTGAAGAGTTTATGTTGCTCTGGAACTCATCTTCTCTCTTGTATTAAAATTAATTGTGTGTATCTCTTTTAGTCTTAGTAAACTTTCTTAGAACAGAGAGGTCATGCCTTATTCATCTCTAAATGCTTCATGTGCCCTATATAATTGTGATAATGATTGGCAGCTAAACAACCAGGCATCATACTTTCTATACACAATTAGTATTCTAGACGATACTTGATCAAACCTGTAAATATGAAGGGAAATTATTTCATTGGTATGTGTCTTTCAAATAGCAAAATGAGGAATTACTATTAGAAAATTACAAGTAACAGAATACTAAAATACTTGATTTCCAAAAATACATAAAGTAAATTCTAAATCTTATCTTCTGATAAGAAGAAAAAACCCTGAGAACACTTTCATTTCATGGTATTTTATTATTAAAATTTATTTATTTATTTATTTTTTTGCTGGGTGCAGTGGCTCACATCTCTAATCCTAGCATTCTGGGAGGTCAAGGCAGGTGGATTACCTAAGCTCACTGCTTTAAGACCAGCCAGAGCAAGAGAAAGACTCCATCTCAAAGAAAATAGTCAGTCATTGTAGTGGGCACCTGTAGTCCTAGCTGCTTGGGAGGCTGAGGCAAGAGAATCTCTTGAGCCCAAGAGTTTGAGGTTGCTGTGAGCTCTTTACCTAAGGCACTTTACCTAGGGCAACAAAGTAAGCCTCTATCTATCTAAATAAATAAAATTTATTTTTTTTTAAACATAACTTTTTTTGAGATAGAACTGTGGATTCAGGAGGAAACCAGCGGAGAAATATTTAAAGTGGGAATTTCGGAATATAGCATCAGCTTCATATTTTCACCAATATCTTATTTCTAAGTTATCAAGAGCTTTAGGTAAATATTTTTATTTCTTGTATATTAGCGTTATACTCAGTATAACTGGTCAAGCACCAAATATCTCTCGAGTTGTACTTCTTGAACTTTTTTACTTCTGAAATCTTGAAATAGTTCTAGATTTCTGTTCAAAGTAGAATGGGGAGGTTATGAATACTTGGAATAATTTCTTATGTTCATTAACGTTTAAGTTAACAAAGTAACCAATCATGCTCCCCATGGAAAAGAGATGTAAGGTTCGACATAACTTTAAGAAATTCATGAGAAAGAATTCGTTTTGAAGGGCTCCCAAATGGCTAATAATTGGGAAAACTCAGATTCTTAATGACTAATATTTCTTCTGAAAAAACAATGTTGTTTAAGAGGTCAAAACTCAGAATAATCTATGTCAAATTAAGAACCATTTCCTAAAAAGCCAGGTGTTAAAATACTTAAATTTGTCCATCTTCTGCCTGCTTTGCTGAGAGACTACAAAGAATACACATGGTACATAAGGAAACGGGCAGAGAAGTAGTGATGAGGGGCTGAAAGAAGTCATTTAAAAGTTCTCCTCATTTGTAAAAATGAAAACTTCTTTAAAAAAGTTCAGAATATTACAGGGATACAAATGTTTTGGTTACCTGAATTGTTTTTGTTCAGTTTGAGTCAAGGTTGTGTGTAAGAGAGCCTCTCACAGGGACAGTGTGCATTGTACCTGTTAAGTATAAACTTATCTGACCCCTTCCACCTGCTTGCTTTCCATTGAGTTTTACTACTATCAAATGTGTACATGGGAGGTGATCAATTAGTTCCAATTTAATAGTCAGTACATGTGGCCTTTGTTTTTTCATTCTTGTGAAACTTCATTTAGAAGGATGGTCTCCAGTTCCATCCAGGGTGTTTCAAAAGATATTAGTTCACCTTTTTAATGGCCGAGCAGTATTCCATGACACACACATACCACCTTTTGTTAATTTATTCATGCATCCAGGGGCATTTGGGTTGGTTCCACATATTTGCGATTGTGAACTGTGCTATAATAAAAATTCAAGTGCATGTATCTTTTTGGTGAAATTACTTTTTTTCCTTTGGGTAAGTACCCAGCAGTAGGATTGCTGGATCAAATAACAGGTCTACTCTTAGTTCTTTGAGGACTCTCCTATGACTTTCCAGAGAGGTTGTCCTAGTGTGCAGTCCTACGAACAATGTGTAACTGTTCCTTTTGCTCCGCATCCATGCCAGCACCTGTTGTTTTGGGACTTTTGAGTAAAAGCTATTCTCACTGGTGTTAGGTGGTATTTCATTGTGGTTTTGATTTGCATTTTCCTAGTGATTACAGATATTGAGCATTTTTCACCTGTTTATTAGCTATTAGTCTATCTTTTTTTTGAAAAGCTTCTGTTCATGTCTTTTTAATGGGGTTGTTTGATGTCTTCTTTGCTTATTTGCATGAGTTCTCTGTAGATTCTGGTTATTAACCCTTTACTGGATATATGGCATGCAAATATTTTCTTTCATTCTGGGGGTTGTCTATTAGTTCTATTGATTGTTTCCTTGGCTGTGCAGAAGCCCTTTAATTTAATCAGGTCCCATTTGTTAATTTCTGTTGTTGCTGTGATTGCTTTTTTTTGTGTGTGTGGGGGGTTCTTCATAAATTCTTTGTCTAGGCCAATGTCTATAAGAGATTTTCCAGTATTTTCTTCTGGAATTCTCATAGTTTTGTGCCTCAGGTTTGAGTCTGTCATACATTGTGAATTAATTTTTGTGAGTTTGTGAGAGGTGTGGTTCCTGTTTCAATCTTCTACATATGGCTATCCAGTCTTCCTGGCACCATTTGTTGAACAGGGATTCTTTTCCCCAGTATATGTTATTGTCTGCTTTGTCAAAGATCAGATGGCAATTTGAGGATGGTTTTATACCTTGGTTTTCTGTTCTGGTCCATTGGTCTATGTCTCTGTTTTTGTGTCAGTTCCATGCTGTGTATACACTATAGTCTCGTAGTATACAGCCTGAAGTCTAGTCAAGTGGTGTCTCCTAATTTGTCCTTTTTGCTTAAGGTTGCTTTGGCAATTTGAGCCCTTTTCTGGCTCCACAGGAAACATAGAATTATTTTTTCTAAATCTGTGAAAAATAATGTTGGTATTTTATATAAGGATTGCACTGAATCTGTAGATTACTTTGGGCAGTATAGACATTTTGACAATGTTAACTCTGTCAATTCATGAGCATATGTTTTTCCATTTGTTTAACTCCTCTGCAATTTCCTTCCTCAGAAACTTACAGTTCTCCCTGAAGAGGTCCTTTACCTCCTTGGTTAAAATTCCTAGGTTTTTTCTTTGTTACATTGTGAAATGTATTGAGTCTTTCATTTGATTCTCAGCTTTGCCTTTATTGGGGTATAGGAATGCTATTGATTTGTCTACAGATTCTGCTGAATTTATTCATCAATTCCAGGAGGCTTTTTGGCAGAATCTTGGGGTTTTCTACATATAAGATCAGATCCTCAGTAAAGAGAGATAGTTTAACCTTTTCTGTTCCCATTTGGATATTCTTGATTTCCTTCTCTTGTGTGATTGCTCTGGCTATGTTGAACAGAAGTGGTGACAGTGGGCATCCTTGTCTAGTTACAGATTTAAGCAGAAATGTTTTCAATTTTTCCCTGTGCAGTATGGTGTTTGTTATACATGTCTTTAATAATTTTGAGGTATGTGCCATCTATGTCTATTGTGTTCAGAGTTCTAATCAGAAAATCCTGCTAAATCTTGTCAAATGCTTTCTCTGCATCTATTAAGATGATCATAAGGTCTATGTTTTTGTTTCACATTTTATAAATTTGCATATGTTGAACCATCCTTGCCTTGTCACTTAGTTGTGATGGATTACTTTTTTGATGTGCAGCTGAGTACAGTTTGCTAGAATTTTACTGAAAATTTTTGCATCTATATTCATAAGGAATATTGGTCTGTAGTTTTTTGGTTGTTGTTATTGTGCCCTTTCTTGGCTTTACTATCAAGGTGATACTTCATAGAGTGAGCTGGGGAGGATTCCTTCCTTCTTGATGACATGAAATAATTTCTGCAGAATTACAGAAATTCTGCAGATTTCTGCAGAATTATAGAAATTCTCCTCTCTATAGATTTAGTAAAATTTGCTGTGAAACCGTCTAATCCAGGACTTTTTTTTCATTTGAAGTTTCTATTGCTGTTTCTTTGTAACTGATCCCACTAAAGTGGTATTTCCATAATAAGAAAACTGTTAAGTATCCCACTTTAATTTGAAGATGAAATGAGATTAAGTACCATTTAAAGTATTAACATTTCAGTTCCTTATGCTAATACCAAAACCACTTCTTTTTTAAAGAGTGAGTTCTTATCTGAATTTTGAAGTATTTTCACTAAAAAAGCCAATGAAAACTGTAAGACAAAAGGCAATAGAGACTTAGTATGTTTTTAATAATCAATGATAAAAATTTAAAACTCATCAATGTATTAACAGAAAATCAAACAATCTCCTTAGTAAAGATTAAGGCAAAGTAGTTCACAACAAATGTCTTAATGGTACAAATAACTTTCATTAAAAAGCAAAACTGAATTTTTAAAGAAATGTTATAATAAACAATGAAAAAAGAAAAGCTTTGACTCAGCATGAAGTTTTAGAATTTCTCTCTTTAAATAGTACCTGTCATCATCCATGTTAACTTGCCACTGATTTTTGAAAACACTACTTTAGAAAACAAAGGGTGGTGCCTGTGGCTCAGTGGATAGGGTGCCGGCCCCACATACCGAGGATGGCAGGTTCAAACTCAGGCCCGGCCAAACTGCAACAACAACAAAAAAAATAGCTGGGCTTTATGGCGGGTCCCTGTAGTCCCAGCTACTCAGGAGTCTGAGGCAAGAGAATCGCCTAAGCCCAGGAGTTGGAGGTTGCTGTGAGCTGTGTGACGCCGCCGCCCTCTACTGAGGGCATAAAGTGAAACTCTGTCTCTACAAAAAAAAAAAATAAAAATTAAAAAAAAATAAAGAAATGTTTGGAATCACTTCTACCACCATTATGCCAAAGTCCGAAGTCTCTGTCATCTGTAAATTGCATCACAATGACAGACCAGCCATCTGCTTTTCTTCTACTCTTCCCAGCTCTCCTAACCTGTTATCTCAACTCCCTGCGATGTCCCTTGCCCTACCTGAAATTCTACAGGTTCCTTCCTTGGAACTTCATGTGACTATCTACTGAACTACTTAGTGCTCTGCTTAATCCACTATTTATACATACGTGTTTTGTAATAGGCTATGACCTCTGCAAAGATTTGTATTATTTTGTAAACATCAGTTCTAGAAATACAGCCAAAGGAAAGGTCCTAAGTAAATGGAAAAGCACAGTATCAGAATCAGGAGCATGGACTCTGACCTTAACCACGCTGGCGTTCAATCCCAGCTCTGTCAGTTAGGAGAAGCCATCTCTGAGAAAACTACTCTCTCAGCTATTTTACCTAGAAAAATGTATATAATCCTGAATTAAAGGATATGATGCATGATGACAGGTGGCACACAGTAAGTGCTCAATGAATACCAGCTAAAATTGTTGGTATATGAATTAATACTATTTAATGTTTTCAGTTCAAATACAGAAAGTCATGTTTTCTGTTGTTGAATTCAGAAATTCTAGAATAAGTCTCCATTACTTCTATCCTGTTACAGACAAAATTTGGGGGCTTAAAAAGAAATTGTGAAAAGTAGGAAGGGGATGGATGGTCTGTGACCCAAAGAATCCATCAAACCCTTCTTTTACTTAGCTTCCTTACTTCTACAATAAGAATATGTTAATACCCATCGTACTAATTACAGGGGGCAGCTGTGAAGACCAAATGCAATAATGCGGGCATCATAGCTCAATGGTTAAAAGTGCTGGCCCCATACACCAGACCTGGTGGATTCAAACCTGGCCCAGGCCTGCTAAACAAACAAACAAAAAAACCCAAACCAACAAACAAACAAAAAAACAAATGTAATAATGCATGCAATAAAGATGACATTCAACTGACCTAATCCATCCTTACTCTTTCTTCCATGGTACTAAACAAAAAGACCTACAACCACAGTACAGATACAGTGAAGATCGCCACAGCTGATGCCTTGGCCAGTTCACCTTTAAAGACCCAGCTTTTACCCAAGAGGAAGCAGTTAGTGTAACCCACCAAATGCTCATCTGCTGGGAATTACTCAGAGTCAAAAACTCTAATGCCGCACCCCATGCTCATTAAGGGAGAGTCTCTGGAAGTGTGCCTCAGGCACTGGTGCTTTTCTAAAGGACATACCACATACAGTCCTTGCAGAGAACTCCATCCGGTCTACAAGTTTCCAAGCAAAATGGTCTTTAAAGTGACCATATTATTACACAGACTTCTCTGCCACTGATAAGCTCAGATAATTAGAGAGAAGTTACAGTCACTAAGAAATCAAACCACATTCTACTCACCAAACAAACTGCTTGAATGGCCTTCTTTTGATATAGGTTTTAGTTCATTTAATCCCCAGGCATAACTTTTATAATTATTCCAAGCATGTTTCATCATCTGAGGGAAACAAAAAATGAAAACAGGATTATAATTTGAACTGAGATGTTTTTGCTATGAAATAGATCATATATTGAAGAGCCATAAGTTAAAACATTAAACTTCACTCCTTAGTTAAAAGAATGATGACTAACTAAAAGGATGATGAAGGTATAAATAAAAACACATACTATCCTTTATTCTTACATGTAAAGTTTTTCTTTTTTGAGTCCACTTAATCCTATTTAATAGAAGTATCATTCTTAAAAGTTAGTTTTAAACAGGAATTTAGCTTATCCTAAAATAATGAACCATTCCTACACTTACTGAATTCATTCTAATATCAGATTAAATCTGCAAAGACTCTATATTCAAAATTCATGTTTTTGCACAAGGTTCTTCCAGCTCTGTTGACTTCATGGCACACAGACATATTCAATGTTATCACTTTAAAGACTTTGATGTTTCTTGATCAAGACTGTATGAATAAGTATTTTTAAATATTTACAGGAAGTAAAAATGAAACCATGATTATGCCTAGAGTTTGAAAAATTTCAGTTTAATATAATCAATCTTTAGTTATGTACCTAAGTACGTATATGTATATAACTGAAGATTGATTTTGCATATTCCCAGGTGACAGTCCATGTACCAGCAATGGTTTTAAAAGACAAATCTCTCTGCCAGAAAGCTATACAAACGTTTTTCAATGACTCCAAGAACATATATAGTTTTATATATGTATATGTGTATATCTGTGTGTGTGTGTGTATGTATATATATAATATTTAAGAAGGGTTGGGAACTCTTTCACTGTCTAGAACTTATTCACACATTATTTCCACCCTATATTAGCAATGTAATCAAAATCTGAACACAATCCAAGGATGTTCTATTCTGGCTCCATGTTTTAAAGTATCTTACAAAGCATCACATAAAGGCTTTTTGTCCTCAGTCTTCATTGTCCTCAATCTTCAATGAGATCAACACAATTTTATTAATAACAAAGTCTTTATAATAAAAGTCCATGAATGTAACAATGAGCATCTGTCATCACCCATTTCTTTAGTCTTCCTATCTCACCACAATTATTCCTACTAATATAATCGCTACTGAGAATCTGCATCATCTGCTGAGTATTCTGTTAAATGTTGTACCTTCAGTATTGTATTCAATTCTTGCTACGACCTTAGGAAATATGTTTTATTAGCATTGTCAGGTAGATGAAAAACCTGAATCTTGGAAGTTAAAATAAACCTCACAACTTTACTCAAAGTCATAACATTTGTTCCATACCCATGCCCATTTCCACGTTGGCCTAAATCTAAAGCCCAACGTGTTAACCAACACGCTGCATCATCTTCCTTAGTGAGCAACAGAATCTTCCCTTATTGAACGAGATTTTTGCTCTTCCAGAATCAAAACTATGTGTACAAGGTAATGTTTTCACTTCTTATAAATTAATTTTATTGGAAAGTATAACAGATTTAAGGGTCAGTTAACTTGATTTATAATCCCCACCATGTTACTGATGAGCACATACTTATAGATGAGTCATAGTTTTTATAAAACTCTTTCCTTATCTGAAAATTTGGGTTTACAATTCTTCACAGGGTATATATAAGTAATATATGAACATGGTCTGTGTTTTTGTACCTACCACATTGCTTGACAGATGGCAGGTAATCACATATTTATTAAATTTTAAACCTATATTGAAAACAATTATATTCGTATCCAAAAAAAATAGAACAAATAAGCCTCTGAAAGATGAGGCATATTAAATCCACAAAAGCACTTTGAGGTCATACCTCTGAGTTTTATTTGGTTTTCCCATTAAATGTACTATATTTAGTAAACTTTTCATTTCTGTAAATTTCCAAAGACACTTTATAAATTCAAAAGCTTTTCAAATACACTGTCCAACAAAACAGAGAAAATATGTTAGGATGACTTGTTTCAGGTCCAAATCTGAATGGAAACCAGTGCCACATACTATTAGTGGCTTAACAACAGCATAAATAAAGCTTCCCCATAGCGGACTGAAGTCACCTCTGTGGTATATATTAGCTTTCCCTGTCTTTTTTCCTCCAGGGAAAATTTGACACTAATTGCTTAGCTTCCAACATTTCAAAAGTTGATGTGACACGTTTCTCAAAATGGGTTCCTTATCCCATGGGACTTCTGTGAGTTAAAAAGTTAGAAAAGGAGAAAACAAGGTGGTCAAAAAGTGCTGAAAGAAACATCAGAACTAGTTTTCCCGGTGAAGTGTAGAAGAACAGCCATATTGTTAAAACTGATTCCACCAGGAGGTAACATCTGGAAATGACCTACCATATCAAAGCTACTGTAAGACATCATATGTGTGCAGAAAATAACCACAAGACTGAGCCCATAACTCATATATAAAAAACATCTTGTTAGCTCAGATTTATGACATACAGATAGATATTTGAAAACATGAAAGGGCTACTAGTTTAATTCTACAGTACTAAGCTGTTAGCCAGTCGAGGGACTGGACTACGTGTTCTTGCGAGCTCAAAGGACAAGGAGGTCACTTCTAAAATCCAACTACTAAGAAGGAAGCCCGTGAGTGGCACTGAACCTCCTCTTCACAGGCCCCCTTTATTTTGTTCTGTAGCCTTTCATCAGCTTAACTAGGGTTCTACAGCCTGACATTGCAAGTGAAAGGATTAAAATGGCCTAAACTTCAAATGCAGCGCTGAAACCCTCATAAAAAAGATAAACTGAAAGCAAAGCAAAGCAGTTTTCTTCCTGAACATTTATATTCGCACTGATGAAAGGTATAGCTGATACACGGTGGGAATGGAAACAAACAAGACACACAACACAAAATAATGACGGCAACCCCTTATCTTGGCCAAGAAAAGACAGAGTTAAGGTATAAGATATCAAAAATAGCATTACTTCTCCTGGACTCAATGCTTATAGAAAGAAAAGATTCCTTGATTTCCCTTTTTTTCTCAACTGGCATCAGAGGGACCAATGAGGCAATGCCATTTATTGAGTGTTGAACAGAAAGATTCTAAAGGACCAGAATCAGGGTGTCACCTTACCATTCAACAGATAATGTACAGAAGCTTAAAATTCTGCCTTATAACACACGGGAGAACAATCAGAAAACTAATTAAATGTTATGTACAACTCTATTGTGGTGCCTAACAATTTGTTTTAAATTTTATGTCATGATCCAATTAAAGATATTAAAAAGAAAGAAAAATGTTTGAATTTCCCTAGGTATGTGCAGATTTCATAACTTGCACTTTCATTGCTAAGAACTACCCTTAGCACGTATTTTTATTTGCTAAACCTTTAATCATACAATCTTAAATTTTTCAAAACAGACACATGAAAAATATTGAAAATCTCCCTGGTTTTGTAGACAGATCTCATGAAGATTTTGGGGTTTTCATCTTCTCCTGCTAAGAAACCCATGAGTTTAAGTTCCACTTACAGCTGCCTTCTGTAGGATCTTATACAAAATCCCCTTCGTTTTTACCCATGATCCTTGCCCCAGCTACATGATCCAGGTCTGGTACCTGATCCAAAGGCAGATAACTGGCCATGACCCTCCAAGGTGAGGCACCCTGGTGTGGCAGCTCTCACTAGTGATGGAGCTGGGCAACCCAACCACCTGCTCAACTTAGGGGAGGATAACAGGGAGACATTCAGAGAGAATGTGGAGGAGAGAGAGTGATGCAGAAGCAGAAACACAAACACCCAAGAAGTCTTCAAAAGCAATCGTGAGGCAGTTGAAGCAACAAAGGAAACAGAAGGTGAGGAGAGAAAGGTAAGAAGCCGAGAGACAGAGACAGGTACTCAGCGGTTTGCATGGTGCGTGAAGTGGACTGTATTAAGTCTGTACAGCAGCTACACATCTGCCAACAAGGCTGCTGAAAACTGAACGCTGATGGAAAATCTGCCCTTTTTCTCTTTGCCTGCTGCAAGTTTGCTTACTTCTCTGTGTGTCCTTATAGAAAACCTTCTCAGGCAGTGCCTGTGGCTCAGTGGGTAGGGCACTGGCCCCATATACCTAGGGTGGTGAGTTCAAACCCAGCCCCAGCCAGTTGAAACAACAATGACAACTGCAACAACAACAAAAAAAGCCAGGTGTTGTGGTGGGTGCCTGTAGGCCCAGCTACTTGGGAGGCTGAGGCAAGAAAATCTCTTAAGCCCAAGAGTTGGAGGTTGCTGTGAGCTGTGATGGTAAATCACTCTACAGAGTGCAACATAGTGAGACTCTGTCTCAAAAAAAAGAAAAAGAAAACCTTCTCATTTATTAAGGAGTAATGGATAAGAGCAGATCATGGGTGAAGGCACCTGAAAAACTGGATTCATATCTGAGCTCTGCAATCTTTGATGTGATTCTCAGTAAGGCAATTAACCTCCTAGGGCCCACTTTCTATTCCCTCAAAATGTGAACAGATAAAAGCACCAACCTCATTGGTTGTGGTGGTGATCAAATACAATAATGCAAGAAAAGAGCTCAACACATTGCCTGACACTAGTGCGCAATACATTTATAATTACTTTTATTAAAAACATAAGCTTGTCAGGCAGCGCCTGTGGCTCAAAGGAGTAGGCTGCCAGCCCCATATACCGGAGGTGGTGGGTTCAAACCCAGCCCTGGCCAAAAACGGCAAAAAAAAAACCCCCAAAACAAAAAAAGAAATAATAAGCTTGTCTTTGATCTCTGCAATCTGAAAGCGTTTTATTATTTTTCCTAGTAACATAAATAAGGACAAATACACATGAAACTAGGTGAATCGTTATCCTCAAGCTCTTTGTTAACTACACATTTAAAACTATACACAACTATTTGGTATGCAAAAGGTAGAGAGAAAAAGGATGAAGAGTATAAAGGAGTAAGGCAATGTGGGTCGGTCTTTAGTCTGAAGGTTCATACACTGGCTGTCATGAAATCCTGCTTGTGCAGCGGTTTTGCTTGGGGGTTTGGAAAGCTGATTTGGGGAAAAGAGACAGGACCACAGGA
Organism: Loris lydekkerianus; assembly: GCA_963574355.1. Classification (NCBI taxonomy): domain Eukaryota; kingdom Metazoa; phylum Chordata; class Mammalia; order Primates; family Lorisidae; genus Loris; species Loris lydekkerianus. The sequence continues at coordinate 19,725 of CAUYPK010019160.1, forward strand.
GGCAGCAACACACAAGCAGCTTAACTGGGTGGTGCTAGGACAGGGGTGCACAGAAGGCAAGTCTTGCATAGCCTGAGACCCTCTGGGAGGCTGCCATGCAAAAGGGGAGGAGGGTGCAGGAACTCCCAGGGAAGAGGGCTTAGGTCTAGGGTTTAAGACTAAATAATGTCGCTCACCAGCACAGTGGAGAATTCTAGGTCAGAGAACTCTGAACGGCAGCAGCAGCCTGGGGTCTATAAAACCGCAAGCTCTATCTTATCAACGGCAAACAGATGCTACGTAGGGTTTCACACAATATGTAAAGCAAGCAGGATCTAAACGGCTAAAAATCTGCTGGTTTGGACTATTTTGAAAATAATTAGATGTATAAAAATTGGACTTTGGTGCCAGTGGCCTTTTGAGTTAACAGGCCTCAGCGTACAGTGAGGAAATAAGCAACATGGAGGCCACTGGACAGAGCCTCTTTGGCTCGTTCATATAAGACTTTGCTATTTGGCACTAAAGGGAACAAGCTCTGCAAGCCAGTGATACCCACGTCCCTACTGTTATTGGGGGCACAAAGAGCTGTGTCTGGTTCAGGAGTGATCTGGGGTAGGAGGCGAAACTCACTGATCGTTAAAGCTGAAAGTGATGTGCCATCACTCTTAAAATTATACTCAGGGGTGATGCGTTGAAAAGAACTGATTTTAAAAGCCAGACAGTAATTTCCACAAAACTTTTCCTAGAATTACTTGATTGTCATATAGAAGTAACATCTTGAACTTTCAGATAAAACTCTCAACACAAAATATTTTTAGGGTCATTGAATTAACCTTCTTTCTTTCAATCTTTGGTAAAACTGAGAAAGGAAAGGAATGGACAAAGATAAAAAAATAACTCACAGGAATTAATTCACAGCTTCTCCAAACCCTCACTCACCCACTGGAGAAAATTTCTTCACAGGTGAACACAGGACAGTAACCTAACCACCCTTCCTGTGCTTATAATGCTCTCCCTCTCCCTCCATCTCCGCAGACGGTCCAGAGGAGAGACCTGGGGCTGAGGCAGGGCCCTCACAGGAGCATGGAACACAGGCTGCTCCAGTGGCTGATCCCCCAGGGGTGACGAGCCTGTGGCCTCGAGACCACACTGATTTTGTGAGGATTTTTTTTTTGCCTATCTGTGATACTGGATATCACAAGTATGCATGTGGACCTTTATATGCTAATCAGCTTTCTTCACTGTTTGCCTATTTAATGTGATCCAAGACAACTCTTATTCTTCCAATGTACAGCAGACCAAAAAAAGGCTGGACACCCTTATGTGCTGAAACCCTTAGTTTTCTCATCCTTACAGAAGAAGTATAACAAAGGCACCACTGTGGGATGGGCTGCTGAGAAGGAGGGGCTGTCCCTGTGTGGGGATGGGGGCCAAGGGAACTACGGCTCCATTCTGTTGTGAACATAAAACTGCTCTGAAAAATAAAGCTTATTTAAAAACAAACAAAACCAACACCCCCAAACATTATCTCCCCCGGCAGCATGTGTAACATGCTGAGATGAAATGTGATAATGTGGCTGAACTTCATCCACCACACACACCTCCTCAGAGTCCTCCCAGACTTCAGGAGCTAAACTGAGATAAGGAGAGGCACCCCCAAAGGAAAAGAGACCTTTAGCTAAACTCAGGAGTGGCCAGAGCAATTCAGGGATAGGAGAACAAAAGGGCAGAGCCTGGCATGACGGGGCTTACAAAGACTGCAGGCCTAAAATCCACACAATTACATCACATCTAACATGTGTCAGTCCAGAAGCCACCTAACCCAGTCTTGGGAATGAGCCTCCCCTCACACAGTTCCTCACAGAGCCAGTGGTCAAGGCCCTCCCCCAGTCACCCTCTAGCTGTCATCACCCTCCCAGCCACCAGAGTTTTCAGTTTTACCTCTTATCAAATTAAAACACTCATACATTTGGTTCAAGTCACCTCTTTCAAATGCTGAAATAAACTGTCCTATCTCCCTTCCCCCAAGGCTGCTGAGGTGTTACACTGACAATGACCATGTCCTGAGTACCTATTGGTGCCAAGGTGAGAATTCTAAATGGGAATAGAGAGAGCTGCCAGATAGGGGAAACGCAAAGATTTCATGGGACATACTTATAAGAAAAAAAAAAAAAAAAATCTACTTCTTGTTTATGTGAAGCTCAAATTTAACTGAAAGTGCTAAGTGCTGTCAGTCACCTGGCAACTGAGATAAAGGGAAGGGACATTTCAGTCCCTGTTCTGCCTGCACTGCCAGCTCTCTGGCCCACGCCTCTGTTCTGCCTGGGGCTCCAAAGAGGGATGAACATTTGAAGGACCATGAAGAGAGAGAATGGCCAGGTCCAGGGCAACTGGAAATGGATGGGGAATGTGCTCAAGTGAGTAAGGCTCTGACTGAAGCCACTGTAAAAATATACTATGCTGGCTACGGGAAAAACGTATGTGAGCCACAGCCCACAGCCCAGCAGTTTCCGTTGCAACCCCTAGTTTGGAGGTGCATAACGGCTATTTTTAGGTCTGTGGGCACATGGCTTCCTATCCATCCTGCGTCCCATGGCTCAGCGAGCAACTCCAAGTCCACGTCCAGCATGAACTGCCCCTCATGTGCTGCCATGGATGCTGCCTTTTTGCCATATTAGCAAAGTCCTTGAGATCTAAGATGGATAAAGTATTATGCACGAACTTCTCAGCAATGCTCTTTTCACTTGAGTAGCAGTTTCGAGTTTTAGAGAGCATTATTCTTTTCTACAAATGAATCCGTAGGAGCTGTCATCACTTTGAGTTATGGAGTTGGAGGCTGTCGAGGAGGATGTGCATTAACTTCGTCAGCTACGGCACTGTGCCTCTGCACCGTGAGGGGAACTCGATGTAATTTACCACCCTGAATTAACCTCTAGGGTTAGGATCCTCTGGGGTATTAGGATCCCCATTTTGCAGCTGAGGAAGCTGAGGCCCAGCAAAGTGCAGAGATGAGCAGGGCTGTGAAATCTCTCATTTTTACTCTCTTCACTGCACCACACCCGAGAGCCCTCATGGTTTTGTTGCCTGCAAATCTGACCCACACAGCCAGCTGGGGCCTGAGTCTTCCTGCTGCTCCACACAGAGGGCAGTGCTTTCTGGGGTCCAAGAAGCCATGATCATGCCTTGTACCAAAATAACACACCCCAAATCAGGCTTGTGAGCTGGCTCAAAGAAGGAACATCACAGCACCGCCTTTTTTTTTTTTTTGCCTGCCTTGCATCCTTCAACTTCCCTCCCTTTTAGTTCTCTGATCCAGCCTGTCCCCAGATTTTCTATTCCTGTCCCTGAAAACTCCTTGGGCAGATAAGATGCTGCCACCCTACCCAACCTGCTGTCTCCAGACTTATGGGAAACTGTAGCTCCCTCTCCTTCATGCCAAGCTGCTGACTGCACCAACACCGGATATCTTAAGCTGTGAAGCTTTCTGAGGTTGACCACCTCCGCAGCTAACCAGATTTTCTTTCCTGCCTCCATGACTCTACCTCTTTCCTGTTGCCATATATGCAAGTTGTTTGTGCCGGCAACTCAGTGCCACCTCATCACTGAGTGAATCAATATATGTATACGGTGTGAAATCTCTTCAGATTTAGATGTCCCAAATTCTCTCACAGCCAATTTTAATATACTTTTTTTTTTTTTTAAAGAAGGAAGGGGATATATAAAGGAGTAATTATTTAATGCTATTACATTTACTCTAATGGGCCGCTGAGCATTATTCCCTGGTGAAAGAGTGGTTAGCAATGGCAATTTCTTCAGCAAAAGAGTCAGAATGCCTGATAAAGTCAGTTTTCAAAGTGAGAATTCTAGTAATAACTACTTAAAGAGTACATTGCTCTGTTTCTAAGAAGTATCTCATTCTCCTAAGAAAAAGCCAGTGTCTTTAATTCTAGCTCAAAAAATTGAATCTTATGCATTTAATGGTTCTGTTCGTTTATGGCCAAATCCTGACATTATTTTATAAACTGTTGTGCTGTTACTAAGTGGAGGAGGGTACAAGGCAAAAAACAAAAAAAATGGAAGAGAGATACTGATTGAAGTGTAAACTCATTTCTCTAAAATATTTTAAGGGATAGAACTTTAGCATTTTTAAAGTTAGAGGTTAAAAAAGGGCTTGTTCACAATATGAATATCTAGCATATTCCATTTTGGAAAGTAGCACTACTGCTGAGAACAGTTTGGCATCAGTGGAGGGCCCATCACTCACAGTTATTTTTTCACTGAAAATATATGTCTTGTAGTTAGTGAATATGGTCTCTTCGTGTGGAAACTGTCACTGGGAGTTCAGAAGTTGTCACTCTGCGTTCCAAGGTTCAACCTCAGGGTTTTGGTCTGTTTACTTGGCTGATTTTTAATTAACACTAAAACTACATTCATTAGATTAGTGCAGCTGAGATCCACGTGGTCATCATGAGGCCAGCAAGTTGGCATTTGCAGGCCTTTGATGACAGCTGACCTGGGAGGGCTTTTTCAACGTAGGAGGCATCAGATTATGCTGTTATGGGTACCAATTACGAAAACATAATTAAGGATCAATGAAAACCAATTGATTTGGATTTTATAAAAATAAGCAAAAGTTACAAAAAGTTAAAAATTATATTCCTTCTTTCTTCTTCTTTTGAAATAAACTATCCCTGGACAGTCAAGCCCTATTCTTCAGTTATCAAGAGTGGCAGGATGTGTTACCTTTTTTCTTTTGTGTGTGTGTGTGTTTTCTAAAATAAGACTTTTTTCTTTAAAGCAGTTGTGAGTTTCCTACAAAACTGAACAGAAAATACAATATGCCCTGTACACACAAACACATGACCTCTCCACCATTAGCATCATACACCAGAGTGGCACGTTTATTACCAATGAGGAACACATTGTGACACATCATTATTACCGTAAGTCCATGATTTACACTGGGGTTCACTCTTGGTGTAGTGTATTTCACTGGTTTTGTCGAATGTATGTGGCGACCATCACAACGTCACACACAGTACTTTCACTTTTCCCCAAATCCTCTGTGCTGTACCTCTTCATCCTTCTCTCTTCCCAACTAACCACTGGTCTTTTTTATCATCTTCTGTTTTGCCTTTTCCAGAACATCATATAATCAGAACCATACAGTAGGCAGCTTTTTTAGATTGGTTTCTTTCACTTAGTCACGGTCATGTAAGGTACCTCCACATCCTTTCATGGACTGATGGTTCACTTCTTTGCTGAATAATATTCCATTGTCTGGGTATACAACAGTTTATCCATTTACCTACTCAAAGACATCTTTCTTGTTCCAAGTTTTGGCAACTATGAATAAAGCTGTTATCAAGAGGAGAGTTGCAGGGTACAAGTGTTTCCTTTTCAAATTACAACTGGAAATCACTATGCTCTTAACTGAAGGATTACAAATTGCAACTGTGTCAATTATTATTTGAAGGTAGAATTTTAAAAATAGACAGGCACATATTATAAGGAAATTGGCTTTTTAAAAACAATTTCTTAATGATTACTTGAAATTATCTATCATTAAAAAGTAAATGGAATATCCACTGTCATCCCTGAATCTACAATCTTATAAGATTCTGAAAGTAATCGTTTTGTATAATGCAGATGATGGATTTTAAAATTATCTGAGCATAATAAGAACAAAAGATAAAAGCAGGTATTTTTAATATTGTTTATGAAATTTAAAGTTTATATCTGAAATGCTGATTCACAAGTATAATCTTGGAGTAGCAACTAGTGATTCTACAAGTCTCAAAAACCATAATTGGGTGTCCCAAGAATTTTCTTATCTTCCTTATAAAAGAAAAAGCATTTATTGAACACTCATATGTCAGAAAGCCTGTAAAGCATTATATATCCTCTCATTCCCTTACACAAAACCTGAAAGTCAGTCTCCACACTGAGTCCCATTGCACTGAGTAAGAAATCAAGAGGGTAAATAATTTTCCCAAGATCAGACTTTAGTACCTGGTGGAAGTTGGCACTGAATTCAGGCTGACTCCAAAGTCAAAGATATATTGTTTTGTTTACACTGTCCTGAGCCAAACATGTGACCCATGCAATCTGGAGGAAACTTTTCTTTCCAAATAAACTTCCAAATAAATTGTCTCATATGTTATTGGTATACATTTCTAATTCCTATCCAATTTTTCTGGGAAAGTTTAGGTTTTAGGAGACTTTGTAAAACATGACATGCAAAACCAGCTTCCAGTCCTCCTCCTTTTGAAAACCCTGCAGACACATGGAGAAATTTTAAATACAGAAGGTCCAAAAAAAAGTATACATTTTAAGAAAGGAAAACGCTGTATTAAATTTGTAATACTCAAGTCACATTTGATTTCTACAATTACAAGAGGTGCTCAATGTGACCTGTATTCATCTTTTGTTATTAGTATATATTATTACAATTTTAATAGTTTTTTTCTTATAATGTGTATACTTTTGTTGGCACCCTCTAGATATTGGTAGATTAAGGAATTGAAAATTAGAGTATCTCTTACTTCTGGTGCCCTGTAAGGAAAAGTTGCCTTACATATGTTGAAAAAGAACTTTGCCTTACAGTCATCCTATCTGTTAAAAGTTTCTTCTTTTGAAAGATACTTGTTCATCTCATCTGGGCATCGCACACACTCTTATCATTATGTTTACTCTTGGGTTTACTGTAGATGATATTTCACTAAGAGAACACCCTAATAATTTCATTTGTGGCTACTAAAAAAAGACATATTGTTCAACATACTAATTTAAATGTCAATAACACTGTAAAAATTACCCTAAATTGGCAACATCAGATTTCTTGCTAAACATATGCAAAAACTCTCTATTGTAGTTCCATTTAGACTTATATGCTACTAAGATTATGACCACATAGCAAATTTTTTTTTTGGCTATAGGCAAAATTGTACCATCCTTAAGGCTGACATCTAACATGCCCACAGCATTACCACCCTATACACTATTTTCTATGGACCAAAGATTATGTGAGATACTCTGTAAGTGGCAGCAAGTATTTCCCAAGCCTGAAAAGGCATTATTATAACCATTCTGGTAGAGCTTTAAAATCTGATAGAAACTGATTTGTTTTTTTTTTAAATGGTAAAAAAGAGATAAACATCATTCATTCTACAGTTACTGGATGGCAAGTGCCCAGCAGTGAATACATGCCAGATTCAGAGACCTGTTAGACGAGACTGCATTACTGAGTGTTAGCTTTGAGTGCAATGACTACCAATTTTGCTCAGCTGTTCCAGGGCTTAAAAACCAGGCAAAGACCTGCATAAATTAAAGAAGAAAAAGAAATGCTAAGATTTTTAGCATAGGTCAAATTACTTCACAATTCAAAAGGACTACACTAACCTACAAAATAATAAGAAAAATAGAAAAATAAGAATATGCATTCTAGCTTTTGCAGATACCATGAATGGATTCACCCACACCCAAATCTCTTTTTCCTTTGTTTGTCCCTGGACAGAAGCTGTAACAGCCAAATGTGTACTTCCTCAGCCTGTCTACAGCTAGAGGTGGCTATGTGACAAAGTTCCAGCCACTGAGACATCTGTCAAGGTCTGTGGGTATCTTCGCTTTCCCTCATCCTTCCTCTGTGAACAAAGGTGTGACATGTGTGGACATGCTGTCTCAGTGGCTGTTCTGCTGCTTTACATGAATTAAAGCCAGGAGAACTGCGGCAGCATCGTCCGTTAAGGAGAAGCCACCCAGCTCGGTCTGACGTTCACCCTGAACTGATGTTATTACTAGCTGATCTGCCACTAATCACTAAAGAATTTAACATTTATGTAGCTATTCTTTGGTTGTCTTTTTGAAACTTGAGTGATCAACACAAAGATGAACTTTATACTCCAATATTCCCAATTTGGGAAAATAGACATTTTTCTCTGTAGTATTTCTTTTCCTATCCTTTGGTAGCTGAAACGACTCTAAAGGTTGACAACTGACAGTAGTAAATAATACAATTTACCAAAGAAATTGTGGTAGCCACATCCTCTGACCAAGCTTTAAATGACAAATTTGAGGGTTTCTGGGGGTGTGGGGTACAAATGGTTAAAAAAAGAAGTGTGTGGTCAGGGTTCCTGGATTCACTCAGAAAACGGTAATGTCACAGAATAATTTGGATAGCTTTCCTCCGCTTTGTTTGAAAAAAGTAAAATAATTATTTAAAATCAAATAAATTATTCAAGTAAATAACAATTATCAAAGAAAACTATGTTGTATTTTTGAATAAAAACCTAAAATATTAATTAAGATATCTGTCATATGATTTATCCACAGTACCAGTAAACATTGAGTTACCCCAGTGATTATAGCCTCTTTGGTAACAATATTAAACAGCTTTAGCTCTCTGAAAAGGCCCTCGTTGACAAACATTTTTTTAAAACGATATTTTTATTAAGTGTGATGCTTCTGGCTAGCAAAAGTAGTTGAAATGCTTAATTTTTATCTACTTTTATAGACTATCATAGCTAAGTTACATTTCTTTTTCTCAAACATAAAATTACTTACCTTCAAATACACACACACACACACACACACACACACACATATATATATGTGAAAGAACACGACTCTTTTCTTAAGGTTTTATTATAACTATACCCAATCTTATTTAAAACAGGTCAATATACTAGTGATCTTCCACTATCAATTTCCATATAAACTGTCTTACACCATGTGCCTTCTTGTCATTGTTTGAAAAATATTAGAATTCCATATCCTTCATTTTTGGAAACAAGACTGTTGTTCCAAATAGAGAAGTACGACCTACCACTGACAGAAAACATCTCCCCAGTACTGAATATAAAACATCTCCCCAGTACCGTCCTTGGCTTAGGACTCTTTAACTTGATTTAAATTATCCTTATTTAAAATGCTCCTCCAAACCAGGAGAATATTTTTCCTTCTACCAGGATACTCTGTCAAGATTTCCGAGGGATCTGTCTGTTCTGCCTGCTTCGTCGGTCCCATCTCGGGAAGTCACCCTCCAGCAACTAACTACTCACCTTTGAATTTTACTGACAAATATCTGAAGTCCTAAAATCTAATGGATTGAAGAGATGGCCCACAAGTGTTCACACTGGACAATGTGAGGTGTTCCAAGGGCCCTGCATTGCAAGAGCAGGCTCCCTACAGAACTTCCAGAAGGAACCCAGCACACACCTTTGTCAGCCAGGCAGAAGGCAAATTCCCTGAGGGATTCAATTGGGCAGCAGCGTGGAATCTGTCCTACCACTGGACTTTCCAGACCAAATTCTACTACTTTTTCCTTTGTGTTTGGCTAAACCAATCCTTCCCTCCACAAACATCTGAGCACCTACAGCTCCAGCTAAACTCTTCATCCAATTCTTGTCCACAAGGGACTTACTAGTGCACAGCTGTACATCCATGCGATGACCTTATCAATGTTACAATGTTGGTAATGCTGCAATTCTGGTTCCACTTCTACTTTTTTTCCTCCCCTTGACTTGACCTATTGTGGTACTGGGCCCTGCTCAGCTCAGATCCCTGACTACTACGATACATGTTTCCAATATTCTTTGGAATCCAGACTCAGATCTCAACTCTACCCTCAGGACTAATAGTAACCATCTGTAAAGGAGCTGTCTTCATAGTAACATGATCCCTCTTCTTTGGGCCCCTCTAGTTACAGGTCCAGACTACCACAATAAAATGCCATTATGTAACTTACCCCAGGCAAGAAATAGTCCTGTGATGTTTGCTACTGAGCCAAGCCTGCTTACAGCTCTTTCTATAGTGTGACATATGTAAATGATGATTCACTGTAATCCAAGTCTCCCTTCCCCAGATCAACTAATTCTTGATGGATAAACTTAAGCATTTCCCCATATTTCACAGACAAAACTGTTAAGCTGTTAAGAGTTTTTCCAAAATGTCTTCAGCACAAGATTCTGAATTATAAAGTGGCAAAAGAAGATTTGGGCAACAAGTTGTTTCAGAATTGAAGGAAGGCCTTGACTAGGGTTCATAGCTGGAGCTCATGCACACGTCCGAGTCCACAGCAAGGCCTGGCTGACGGAAGAGGTTCTCCATTCTAAACGAGATCACTGGAAACCCGCTGGACCTTGCCCAAATCTGTGAAAGATGCCAACTACATTTAAAGCTGATTCTTCTTGATCACCAAGTCTGTGAAGTAGTTATCACTGTTCTACCACTTCAGAAAGTGTGATAAAAACAAACTTGTAAAGTTTAACAAAAGATCATATTATAAAACATAGTTCTCTTGTAAACTGCTTTTCCCAGTTTCTAGCCTGATATAAAAATATAGCAGACATGACTGGAATCAAAAAATGTTCTGTTTCTTCCTTTGAAATGAAGTGCCAGGGTATATCCCATTATGCCTATGGATTCAAAGTTGAACAGAGTGATCCAAAAAGAAATGAGTGGATATCATCCTCACTGCAATTAACACTTTCCTTTTGCCCATATTTTAAAAAGCTAAGAATTTGTTAAATACCATGAGAAAAATGTATTTTGAATCTGATCACTATCTCATGTATTTCACTGATACTTAGCAACTGTATCAGGTAACCATGCACTCAATCGTCAACTACTTTTGAGTCACCAATTGACAGGCAGCATGTCAAGTGTTCTGCTTAATCCATAATATTATACAAATGCAGGTTATCGTTTTGTTTGTGTCTCATGGACAGAAGGGGAATATGCCAGATTCTATCCTCCTTTCCTTGGATGTCAGTCTAATCAGCTCTCTGCAACCCGAGGGATGCACGTGATACCCTCTAACTCACCAATCAGAAGCCCAAATTCGGGAACACAAGAATGGAAAAAAAGAGTTTGAATAGTTTTAATATAGTAAAGCCTTAGATCTAAGTCTTGAACAGACAACTCAAATAGCTAAAGTTGAGGTGGAAGTGATGGAGTGAGGGTGATGGAAAAAAGTAGTTCAAGAATATTCTGAAGAATATTTAAATTAGATATGCCTGTGGGACGGGAGGAAGTGAAGGCAGCAAACTCACAAAACTTACAAACATTCAAAATAAAAATGGCAGCAGCAAAAACGTTGCAAGCTTTGCAAATCTTACACTACATGCGTGGTTATCTTAACTATCACTGTATTTCAACAGCAAATTCAAGTTCCAAAATTTAAATACAGTTGACCTTTGAACAGCATGAGTCTGAATCGTGCAGGTCGACTTACACGTGAGTTTTCTTCTGCCTCTGCCACCCTGAGACAGCAAGACCAACCCCTGATCTTCCTTCTCCTCCTTGGCATATTTAACATGAAGATAAGGAGGAAGACTGTTATGGGGATCCACTTCTACTGAGTGAATAGTAAATATATTTTCTTTCCTTCCCCACCCCTGCCATTCCCCTAGCACAGTCTTGCTCTGTTGCCCTGGCTAGAGTACAATGGCACAACCATAGCTCACTGCAGCCTTGAACCCCTGGGCTCAGGTGATCTTCCCACCTCAGCTTCCTGAGTAGCTAAGACTACAGGTGTGCACCACCATACCCAGCTAACTTTATGTATGTATGTATGTATGTATGTGTGTGTATATATATATATATATATATATTTTTTTTTTTTTTTTTTGAGGGGGTAGAGATGGGTTTTGCTATATTGCCCAGGTAGGCCTTGAATTCCTTCCCTCATCTGATTCTCCTGCCTTGGCCTCCCAAAGTGTTGGGATTACAGGCACAAAGCACCGTGCCTGACTCTATATTTTCTATCCCTTATGATTTTCTTAATAGTATTTTCTTTCCTCTAGCTTACCTTATTGTAATAATATAGTATATAATACCTATAACATATAAAATATGTGCTAGTGGAGTATTTATGCTATAAGCAAGGCTTTCAGCAAATAATGGGCTACTAGTAGTTAAGTTTTGGGGAAGTCAAAAGTTATACACAGACTTCTGACTGGGGTAGAGGTCAGTGGGTGCCCCAACTCCTATATTATACTATCAAAGGTCAAATATAATTTCTTCCCCTATCATCTTGCTGGAAAATTAGAATCCTGCTCAATTTTCACAGGAAAACTATTTCTTACCCCTAATGATGCATTCCAAAGGTTAAGCACACTCTTTTCCTGTGGTATTTCTGCTACATATAAAAACAGACAAGTAGATAAACAGAGCAAGTTGTTTTTTCTAATTACCAGAAAATGTTTTTTTTTCCTTTTTCATTTTATTATAGAACTCAGAGTGCTATGATTTTCAGTCCTGAATATCTTCAGTGTTAAAAGTCACTAATGGTAGTATGAATATTTTATTTGCAAATACAGTTGGTACGAAAATCATTAAAGACCACTGTTTTAAAATAAGGTTTCTTAACCTAGGCACTACTGACATTGAGTTGGATAATCCTTTATTATCTGGGGGTAGACTTGTGCATTGTAAGATGCTTACCAGCATCCCTGCCCTCTACACACCAGCTGCCCTCACTCCACCCCTGTAGACACGACAACCATTATGTCCAGACATCACCAAAGGTACCCTGGTGGAGCAAAATAGCCTAGTTGAGAACCAATGGTTAAGGCAAACTGTACAATTAAAACAATTTCAGTATTTCTATAGCACTCTGTACTAGTCACAATTCTAAGCACTTTACAAATATTGATATATTTAATTTAATCCTTAATTGTAACTCTATAAAGTAGGGCCTATATTTACGCATGAGAAAACTGAGGAACAAGGAGGTTATGTCACTTGCCCAAAGTCATTGGACACGTGGAAGAGAGAAAAATCATATCCTGGGAATCTGGCTCCAGAGTTTGTGTTCCTAACTTCTACACTATACCTGCTAACACGTAGGGAGAATAAACACAAAACAGGATTCTTTTTTATTCAAGATTTTTAGTAGCCTTTTAACACTGGGCACTTTACCCCCACTGAACACAGAATACTCATTTAAAAAATAGGAATAGTGGCTCGGCTAAAGCACCAGCCACATACACCTGAGCTGGTGGGTTCGAATCCAGCCCGGCCTGCCAAACAATGATGATGGCTGCAACAAAAAATAGCCGGGCATTGTGGCAGGTGCCCGTGGTCCCAGCTACTTAGGAGGCTGAGGCAAGAGAACTGCTTAAGCCCAGGAGGTGGAGGTCGCTATGAGGGTGATGTTATAGCACTTTATCCAGGACCATGGCTTGAGGCTCTGTCTCAAAAAAAAAAACAAAAAAAAAAACAAAAAGGAACAGTAATGTGATTAAAATAAGATACTTTAAAAATCCTAAGAAAGAATGAAATAGTCTTCCTATTCATCAATACTCCTTACACATGGATACGACATCTCTGCTTTCCCTCTGTTTATCTGCACACAGTACAAGTCGCTACACAAAGAACTGACTGTGCCACTATAATATACACCCAGCTTTTTTTGATCTGGGTTATTCCTACAGGTAACTTAAAGCACAAAACATGTCTCGTATAATAGTTTCTGCTTATTGAACACAAAATTTATCAATGGCAGTTGAGTACCAGCATGCCAGTGACTGTGCTTGGCTTCACACCATACACATACACAGTAACCAAAAGCAGTAAAGTAGAAAAAATGACCCCTCCAGGAAAAAACAAACACACAAACAAAAAACTAAAACGTTCATGGCCTAATCCTTGGACCTGTGAATATGTTCTCTCACACAAAAAGAGATCTGGCAGATATGATGAAAGCTACTTAAGGCTAATTAAGATGATTAAAATAGAGATTAGCCTAGATTATCTGGGGGGGGGCAATCTAATCAAGTGAGTCCTTAAATGCAGAGAACATTCTTCAGCAGGGAGGAGAAATGCAGCAGGAGGAAAAGTCAGAGAGATTCCACTGAACGGGACTTGAGGGGAAATTGCTGGCTTGAAAAAAGGAGGGGGCATGCTCCATTTGGCAGCATTTATATGAAAACTGAAAAGATACAGCAAAGATTAGCAGGCCCCTCCATGAGGAACATAGGCAAATGTAGCAAACCTTTCAGATCTTTAAGAGAGTAGTACATAGTGACTATAGTTAATAATAATGCATGGTATCCTTTGAAAATTACTAAGAGTAAATTTTAAGTGTCTTTACCACAAAAAGAAGATGTAAGGAAATGGATATGTCAATTAGTTGGATTTAGCCATTCCATAATGAATACATATTTCAAAACACCATGATATATGCCATATGGCATATTCATAATAAAAATTATATATGCCATATATACTCGAGTATAAGCCGACCCGACTATAAGCCAACCCCCTTAATTTTACCCTAAAAACTGGGAAAACTTAGTGACTCGAGTATAAGCCAGGGTGGAAAATGCAGCAGCCACTGGTAAATTTCAAAAATGAAAATATATACCCAAAACAATTACAATAATTGAGGAATCAGTAGGTTAAATGCTTTTCAATATTTATTGCTAAAGAAAAACTGTAAACTAGCAACAACTTTAAAACTTTAAATAAAGTGCAGAAAACCATAGCTTAACAGGTAATCAGGCTAAATCACAAAGGTTAAAATCCTTCAAAACTGGATTCCTCCTCCTCATCATCATCTGTATGTCCAAACAGAGCTTCAGCTGTATCTGATCTGAGGGTATCAGCATAGACATTGTCATCATCACTGAGTTCGGAGATAGCATCATCACTGCTGTCGGTCTCATACAAAGCGCAGTCTTCACTGCCATCCATCGCATTACTAATGCCTCATTTCTTGAAGGCGCGTTGCACTATTTCCTCTGGAATCTCTTCCCATGCATCACGAGCCCACTTTGCTATCAGTTCTATGTCAGGCTTCTTTAGATTTCCGACTTTTGTCAGTTGGGCTTGACCAGATGACATCCATTCATGCCACATCTTTCGCACATGGTCTTTAAAGGGTTTATTTAGACACACATCTAGGGGCT
>CAUYPK010019163.1:0-19878 GCA_963574355.1 Loris lydekkerianus
CAATTGAAGCAGCTTCAAAAATACACTACTGGGACCTGATAAAACCAAAAAGTTTCTGCACAGCCAAGAGCATAGTAAGTACAGCAAGCAAACAGCCCTCAGAATGGGAGAAGATATTTGCAGGTTATGTCTCTGACAAAGTTTTAATAACAAATGAACAAATTTAAAACAATAATGTAGTATGTAGACAAGCATGGGTAGAAACTCTAGAGTCAAAATCCTTGGGTCCAAATCCCAGCTTCTCTCCTTACTCCTGTGAATGTGAAAGTGTCTGCCTCAGCTATCCCATCTGAAGAGTAGAAATAATAATAGTACCTACCCAGCTCATGCATTTAAGACCATTGAATCAGTTACAACACATGAGCTATTAGAACCGTGTATAAGAAAAATGTTCATTAAACATTACCTGTTAGGGTGACACCTGTGGTTCAAAGAGATAGGGCGCTGGTCCCATATGCCAGAGGTGGTGGGTTCAAACACAGCCCCAGCCCAAAACTGCAAAAAAAATTACCTGTTAGCATACATCATTTACAGAGATTAGGACCAGACTGGGACCAGATTAAAAAAGAAAGTGGCTGTATAGCCCAAACCAATACTTTTTTCCAGGACATTTGCAGCAAAATATGTGGAGAATGTAAGAAAATATGGATGAAGATATGCTCTAAGTCAAAATGAAATTTCTACTACACTATGCCACAGTCAGCATTTCTAATTCCAAGACATTCCATTTTTTCTCTTCAACTTTTTCCACCAGTGTCTCCCAGCTAATATATAAGCATGAGGCCAGAAAACCAGAGTAATGTGTCCGAGTTCCTCCTCCTGGGACTCCCCATCCGGCCAGAGCAGCGGGGCGTGTTCTTCCTCCTGTTCCTGGGCATGTACCTGACCACAGTCCTGGGGAACCTGCTCATCTACCTGCTCATCCGGCTGGACTCTCGCCTCCACACCCCCATGTACTTCTTTCTCAGCCACTTGGCCCTCACTGACATCTCTTTTTCATCTGTCACTGTCCCAAAGATGCTGATGAACCTGCAGACCCAACACCTATCCATCCCTTATGAGGGGTGCATTTCACAGACATATTTTTTCATCTTTTTTGCTGACCTGGACAGTTTCCTTATCACGTCAATGGCCTATGACAGGTATGTGGCTATATGTCACCCTCTACTTTATACCACCATCATGAGACAGAACCTTTGTGTCATGCTGGTGGCTGGGTCCTGGGTCATTGCTAGTGCTTATGCTCTTTTGCACACCCTCCTCCTGGCCCAGCTTTCCTTCTGTGATGACCACATAGTCCCCCACTTCTTCTGTGACCTTGGTACCCTGCTCAAGTTGTCTTGTTCAGACACCTCCCTCGATCAACTGGTAATCTTTACAGCAGGACTGACAGCCGTTATGCTTCCGTTCCTGTGCATCTTGGTTTCTTATGGCCATATTGGTGTCACCATCCTCCGGGTTCCCTCCACCAAAGGTATCTGCAAAGCCTTGTCCACCTGTGGGTCTCACCTCTCAGTGGTGACTCTCTATTATGGGACAATTATTGGTCTCTATTTTCTTCCCTCATCCAGCAACACCACTGATGAGAACATAATTGCTTCAGTGATATACACAGTAGTCACTCCCATGTTAAATCCCTTCATTTATAGTCTGAGAAATAAAGACGTGAAAGGGGCCTTACGAAAACTCTTGAGTTAAAAAAACAAACCCTTCTAACTGATACTTACCTTTCTTTTATAACAACCTTATAACCTTATTTTATCAATAACATGTAAATACAAATTATTGAAAATAGCTCACTTATCTTCCTTTCACAGCTGCAACTCTGAAATACTTTGCCAACATTATTCTCGCACCTGTTAGGGGGAGTAGTAAAATCCCCTAGATAGAATGTATTTTACAGAAAACTTTATTTGAATTTTCTTAGATAATGGGATTGGAAAATATTTTGAGGATGTCATTTGGGCTGATATCAATAAATGGAAGCTGTCGGAGCTGGTCCTTCCCCCAATTTAAAATGTGTTATTAAATGTCTCTGGCCTTTCATACTTCCATTTCTTAGGGATTTTCCATTTTTGTGAAGATGTGGTTTCTCCTTTACTCAGGCACCCAGACATTAAGGAACCCTGAGCTCTTCCAGAAACATCAGGGAAGACATATTAATTTTTATTCTCCTTACATAATAATGAACACACTCCTTTCTTGTCCTTTAGAAATATAGCTCACACTTCCTTTCTCCTCAAACACAGTTATTCAGAGACACAATAAATGTCATCTTCATTCTCTCAAGTATTGGTCTAAGAGTTTAATATACATTAAAATTACCTAACCCTGACAACACCCAAGAGGTAGGTTTGGAAAACTCAAGCTCACAGAGGGTTATAACATCTCAAGATTTGAATCTTGGCTGTTCAACTCCAGAGTGACTCAGTGTGGCCAAGGCTATAATAGTTTATATGGCACACTGTAAGTTAGAGGAAAATAATTAGCTCAGCTTGGTGGAAGAGGATATAAATGACTTTCTAGAGATGGTGTTGCTTTACCTGAGTTTCAATGGGCAAGAATTAGCCAAACATAGTTTAATCTTGTTCTAATGATCACAGGAAGAGGAAGCAGATTGTGTCAGCATGTTACACTAGATGTTTCAATTGAGGAACCAAGATTTGATAGACATTGGATACTAAAATAAGTTGGGAGACATAAAATGAAGATATTTATAGTGAATACCCAATAATCAATACCATAACTTTTGAGCCACTCAACTTCATTGGGATCTGAAAACTAAGAGCTGGAGATAAGACGGTGTCTTTTAAAGGGTTTTCTTTTGAAGAAAACTATGTAATAAATGCCAATCCTCCCAAGTGGGGGGGTACTTTCCTCCTCATTTCAAGGTTAGTGGAAGAAGTATTAATAGAATCATTTAGAGAGGTTGATATATATCTTCTGCTATAATGAGAGAAAGTACAATAGCATAGAAGAAATGGGAAGGAAGGGAGAGAGAGAGAAAGAATATGATGGAATTATGTCTGGGAATACCTTGAATTCTTTTCATGGTGAGGCAATAAAATAACTAGGGAGTATAATGTGAGCCAGAAAGACCCCATGGTGCTGCCCCCAGCCCTAACCCTACCCCTACACTCCAGCCTCCAGGTCCTAGCCAGGGCCTGCCCAAACCCTCCCTGCTGTGCAACTCCTGCCATGCTGGACAGAGAAGGATGCAGGCTAGGCTTCTCCTGCCTGCCTGTTGTCCTGCAAAGTGTTAACATTAACAAAACTTAGAGAAACGTCCAAATAGGTTGAGTTTGTTTAGGAATGAGAATTGAAGATCATAATACAGGATGCATGGAATGGCAAGTCACCAGTGCATCCAGTGAGGGAAGGGAAAGGAGAACATTTCACGGACAAAAAGGGAAAGGATTTTGTAAGTTGCTTAGAAACAGAGTTCATTGGCTCCAGAGGCTCAAAGCCAGAGTTGTCATCAGTCCCTTGGTAGAGATGCTAATACTGGGCAAGTTTCCACTCGAAAGCATCTTATTTGAATGACTGCAATCCTAAAGAATGTCTAGGGATAACCCTTGTCATAGAAACATATGTAGGTTTCTCAAAAAACTAAAACAAAAAATACCATATGACCCAGCAATACTTTGCTAAATATATTTTCAAAAGAAAGGAAATCAGTATGTCAAACAGGTATTTGCACTCCTGTGTTTACTGCAGCACTATTCACAATAGCTGAAATATGGAATCAACTTAAGCGTCCATCAACTGATGAATGGATAAAGGAAATGTATTGTATACACACAATGGAATATCATTAATCCATTAAAAAAGAATGAAATCGTCCCTTGCAGCAACATGAAATAAGCCAGACACAGAAAGACAAATATCACATGTGCTCACTCATATGTGAGAATTTTAAAAGTTGATCTCTTAAGGTATAGAGTGGAATGGTGGTTACCAAAGGCTAGGAAGTATAGGGGAGAAGGTGGGCTAAAGAATGGTTAGTTAATAAGGATAAAAATACAGTTAGACTGAAGCAATAAATTCTGTTAATTAATAATTTTTTTTTGCATATTTCAAAGTAGCTAGAAAAGATTTGGAATATTCCGAACACAAAGAAATTATAAATGTTTGAGGTGATGGATACCCCAATTATCCTGATTTAATCATTATCCATTGTATCTATGTATCAAAATATTGCATACACTCCACAAATATGTATAATTATTGCGTCTCAACAAAAAACAAACTAGAAAGAGAATAGCAAATTAAATCCAAAGGAGGCAAACCAAAGGAAATAACAATGAGGTGAAACAGAAAAAATAAAAATGTTATATATCAATAAAATCAGAAGTCAGTTCCTTAAGAAAAATGATAAAATTAATAAACCAGATTGATAAATAAAAATGATAAAATTAATAAACCAGATGGAGAAATAAAAAGAGAAAAGACCCCAAATACTAATATCAGGAATACAAGGGGGAGGGCAGGCTTACAAAAGCATATGAGCATTTTCATGGTGACTTTTGTGGGTGATGGATATGTTCATTCTCCTGATTGTGG
The DNA here is from genome assembly GCA_963574355.1 of Loris lydekkerianus. Taxonomy (NCBI): domain Eukaryota; kingdom Metazoa; phylum Chordata; class Mammalia; order Primates; family Lorisidae; genus Loris; species Loris lydekkerianus. Next base: position 4,564 of record CAUYPK010019163.1, read on the forward strand.
TGGTAACTTCACATGTGTATGTCAAAACATATCAAGCTAAATTTTTTTTAATTGTATGTCAGTTACACCCCAGTGAAACTGTAAAAGGTGTTCGGCTAAAGATGGCTAACTAGAAACATCGGATACCTTTCCTTTCTAGAAAGAAGAGCCAAAATTAAAAGTAGAAAAATCATACCTCAAATATCAAGGAGAGAACCCTTGACTTCAACTGAAAGAGCACAGGAAACATCGAGATGTGGAAAGAGAAGGAAGCAAGAAGCCCTATCAGAGATTGGTAGGAGCCTCAAAGGACTCTGTATTACAAGGAAAGAGTAAGTAAGAGAGCTTCAGTGGCTCACATCCCTGCTGTGGACTGCTGTGATCCCACCTGTAGAGGAACTCCTTCACCCACATGATCCTGCTGGGAATCTGGGAGCTTTTGTGCTCCTGAAGTACAGAGACTGCTGTCACTGGCAGAAGAGGGGTGCTGTCAGCTTGTGTATCCCATAGCTGCCTACTTCCATTAACTTCCTCAAAAGGGCCCTGCCTTTCTTGTTACAGACTCAGAGTGTATCCATTCCTCCCTGCAAATGCATTCCTTCAAATGAGGGGATCACTTCCTTCACTGTTACAGTTAGCACTGAAACTCAGGAAGTTTTGAGGGCACATTTGCCAGCCCATTCTCAGTATGATCCCCCCAGGACTCCAGCATACCATTCAGGGTCCTGGGACCTAAGGATTACCCAACCTAGTCCTCCTCTGTTATCAGCTGAGCACTCTCACAGAGGTCCAACTAACCAAACTGCAGCAACAACACTGCAAGCATGTACCTGGAAGAGATGAAGGGCAATGTACTTCTCTCTCTCTACACTAAGCAACAGAGTTTCTGGTTAAAGAGAACATGTAAATCACAAAGCTGTTTTGAGCTTAGGAAAGAGGTTTCAGATGAGAAGGAACCAGCCAGAGCACTCTGGCTACATGAAGAAACACACTATTTTGACATCCCTATAGGATCACACTAGCTCTCCAGCAATAGATTTCTACCAAAAGAAAACTTTTGAAATGTCAGATATGGAATTCAAAGTACAGATCACAAGTAAGCTCAATATGATCCATAAGAAAGATAAAAACAAACCCAAAGAAACCAGAAAAATAATTCAGGACATGAATGAAAATCTCATTAAAGAGATAGATTTTTTTAAATGATAATAACAGAACTGTTAGAAATGAAAAAGTCTTTTAGGGAATTTCAAAATATAATAAAAGCATCAACAACTGACTACACCAAGCAGAAGAAAGAATTCCAGAGCTTAAAGAGTTGTCTTTTGAATTAACCCGGTTAGTCAAAAATAAAGAAAAAGCAATCAAAAGAAATGAAGAAAGTCTCTGAGAAATATAACTGTAAAGCACTCAAAGATAAGAATAATAGGTATCTCTGAGGGAGAAGAAGGAAAAACAAAGTGCATTAAACCTTTATCAGGGTACAATGGAAGAAAACTTCCCCAGTCTTGCTAGAGATTTAGGAATCCAGGGACAAAAAGCTCAACAGACTCCTGGAAGATTTACTGCAAATAGGACATCACCAAGGCACATAGTCACAAGTCTGACCAAAGTCAAAGTGAAGGAGAAAATCCTATAAGCTGCAACATGAAAACATCAGTTGCTTACAAATAAAAATCTGTGATACTAAGAGTAGACGTCTCAGCAGAAACCTTACAGGCCAGAAGGGATTTGGGGCCCATTTTCAGTCTTCTTGAACATAATAACCGTCAGTCAAGAATTTTGTAATCTGCAACACTAAGTTTTATTAATGAAGGAGAAATATTTTTTCCCAGACAAGCAAAACTAAGAGAATTTGTCACTCTTAGACTTACCCTACAAGAAATGCTCAAAAGTTGTCTCAACACCAAAAGAACTCAGTCTTTACCAGTCTTTACACTGTTCTTTACTGACCAGTGTAAAAACACTCAAAAGTGAAAATTCATAAAACAGTAACACAAGGGAGAATACAAAGAAACTGGAAATAATCAACATGGGAACTCAAACCATATCTCACTTATCAATATTTACTTGAATGGAAATGATCAAAATGCCTCACTTACATGATTTAAATTGACAGAATGGATTAAACGTACAAACACACACACATCAAATGTGTACTGTCACCAAGAAACCCATTTAAATTGTAAAAAGTCTCAGATACTCAAGGTGAAGAATTGGAAAAAAATATTTCACCTGAATAGATAACAAAAGCAAACAGGAATAGCTATTCTTATATCAGATAAAACAGATTTTAAGCCAATAACAGTAAAAAAAGAAAAAGACAAAAAAGGTCATTACATAATGATAAAAGGATTCAATTCAAGAAGAAGATATAATAATCCTAAATATATATGAACTTAACATAGGAGCTACTAGATTCATAAAACAAATACTACTAGACCTCAGAAATAAAATAAACAACATATAAAAATGGTACTTCAACATTCCACTGGCAGAACTGGACAGATCATTGACACATGAAAACAACAAAGAAGCAGTGGACTTTGACAAGATGCTAGAAGAAACCTCATAGACATTTACAGAACATTTTACCCCAAACTGCAAAATATACATTCTCCAAATCAGACCATGGAACATTTTTCTAAGGTAGACTATCTGTTTACCAAATAAACATAAAATTGAAATCATGCCATGTATCTTCTCAAACAAATGAAATATGAAAGTGGAATAAAACTAGAAGTCAATTCCAAGAGGAACTCTCAAAAGTTTACAAATTCTTGTTAATTAAACAACTTGCTACTGAATGATCTTTGGGTCTGGAATGAGATCAAGAGAAATCAAAAAAATTTTTGAATTAGATAACATTGGTGACCTTAGCTAACAAAATCTCTGGGATATTACAGAAGCAGTGCTAAGACGAAAGCTCATAGTACTAAATGGTTGCATCAAAAAGAAAGATTACAAACTAATTATCTAATATCATGCCTTGAGGAACTAGAAAAACAAGAACAAACGAAACCAGAAGCTAGCAGAAGACAAGAAATAACAAAGATCAGAGTAGACCTGAATGAAATTTAAACCAAAAACATTAAAAGGATAAATGAAACAAAAATTGTTTTCTCAAAACGATAAATAAAATAGACTACTAGCTATATTAACCAACAAAAGAAGAGGAAGAATTCAAATAAGCTCAATCAGAAGAGGAAAAAGGAGACATTGCAATTGATACCACAGAAATATGAATGGTTATCCAAGGTTACCATGAATACCTCCATGCACACAAATTAGAAAATCTAGAGGAAGTGAATGAATTTTTAGAAACACACAACCTCCCACGCCCAAATTAGGAAGAAATAGAAATTCTAAACATACAAGTAATGAGTAGCAAGATTGAAGCAGTAATAAAAAAATCTCCAAGTGGGGCAGAGGAACAAGGACCAGGATTCACAGCTGACATCTCAACATGAAGAAGAGAATCCAAAAAACAATGGAATGACATGTTGAAGTGAATAAGAAATATAACTGCAAATTCTGGGCACAAAAAACACTGAAAATATCTTTCTAACAAAGACAAATGAAGACATTTATTTGAAAGAATATATTTGAAAGGATTTATCGTCAGCACACCTACCCCAAAACGAATATTAAAGAAATTTCTTCCAAGTACCCAGAATAACCACAGAGGTTCAAAATGATATTTTAAAAAGAAATAGTAAAGATAGAAATGAAATGATGAATATTAACTACACAAACATTTATAGTTATGCATTGTGGAGTCTTAACTATAAGCAAAATTAAAATGCATGAAAATAGGAAAGCAAGTTACAGAGATTTGAATGGAGATAGAATTTCCAATGGTTTTAGCATTATTTAAAAAATATAATATGCATTCAACATTAATACGTCAAGAATGAAAGATGTACTGTTCAACTCTAAGATTTCCATTTGGCTTCTTTTTATAATTTCATTCCTTTATTGATATTCTGTTCGGTAAGATATTGTTCTCCTGGTTTCCTTTAGTTCTTTGTCCATGATTTCCTTAGTTTTTTGACCATATTTTCAAAAGTTGATTTGATGGAGGGAGGGTGAATGGTGGGATCACACCTATGGTATATTGCAAGGGTACATGTTGGATCTATTAAGTATAGAGTATAAATGTCTTAACACATTAATTAAGTAAACGAGATGAGGTACATATCAACCAGTGTGATGTAAGCATTCCTAATTGTATATGAAATCAGCACATTGTACCCCACATATGCATTAATGTATACTTGATCTATGTGTTTATGATTTAATAAAAAAAATAAAATCTTTCACTAGTAAACCCAATATCTGGGCTTCATCCAGGATAATTTCTGTTGATTTCTTTCTTTCATGTAAATGGGTCATAGTTTCTTGTGTGTGTTTTTCATGCCTCATAATTTTTGCTTCAAACTGGGCATTTTTCATATTATATAATATGCTAACTCTAGAAATCAAATTATCCCTCATCCCCAGGTTTTTTTGTTGCTGCTCATTGTGAATGGTAGCTGTTTCTTTGGTTAGTAACTTGTCTAAACTATTTTCATAAAGACTATATTCTTTCATGTATGTGATCATTGAAGGTTCTGTTAGCTTAGTGGTCAGTGCCAACTTAATAAAAATTTAATTTTATTAACATGAAATATCCAGAATAGGCAAATTCATACAGACAAGAAGGTTTGGTGTTTTCAAGTGGTTAGAGGAGAGGAAAATGAGAATCACTGCTTCATGGGTCAGTAATTTTCCCATGGTGTTCTGGAATGAGATACTGATAATGTTTCCACATTATGAATGTACTGAATGCCACTGAATTATACATCTCAAATGCTTTAAGTGATACATTTGTGTTATGCCTCCATAAATATTTTTAAAAAGTAAGCAAGAAGTAACTGTTACACAAAGGACAGGAAAAACAATAAAATAAGAATAATGTAGGATTAATTAGTTAACACGGAGGGAATGAGGTAACTAATTCAAATGGAAATTAATCAAAATGGAAGAGAAGGGAAAATGTGAAACAAATATCTCAAATAGAAATCATAGTAATATGGAGAACATAAATTCAAATATATTGTGATTATATTAAATACAAATAGATCAAATTCTGCAGAAAAGTAATAATTGTCAATCTACATTTTAAAAAAAAGAGTAACATCAACTTTACATTATTTACAATGGGCAGATCACATATGTAAGGACATAGAAAGATTTGATGTAAAATGGTGGAAAAGAAGTGTCAAGTAAACACTAACCAAAAATCAAGCTGCTATATCAATATTAATATTAGAAAAAGCAGGTGAGATGTTAAGGTAGGAGTCATGGATAGAAATTAAGAGAAGTATCTCCTATTCATAAATGCAATAGTGTGCAGGTAAATTAACAATACATGGCTCTGTATAATGAGAGATCCTTGTTTGTAGCCATTTGCCACTTCCCATAGTGTAATTTTTTATGGCTGATTTCAAACAATCAGCAAAATTTCATTGGCAGTGGACTTGGAGAGAGATGTACACAGTCAGCTTGAAGCCAATGCAAGGAAGCTTCAGCTCATCACTACATAGAAGAATCAGTCTACCAGGAGTAGATCATAATGCTAAATCTATGTGTCTTTAATAACAGTTTTAAAATGCATGCACATAAGGGAAAGTTGACATATCTCAAAGGAGAAAAAGACAAATTCTCAATTTTAATAATGCAACATATTTTGCATAAAATTCTGCTCCCATCTTATAAGAGATGATGAGCAAGCAGACAAAGGTGAATTGAGGACATAACAACAACCCAAGTAATGAATGCGATGTAATTGACCTATTAGGAATACCATGCATAACAGCAAAATACATGTTATTTTAAAGTTACATGGAGCTGCCAACCATATGATAATTTTAGGAGATATATCTCACAGTGTTCATGACTGAAATAAGAGAATTCAGTGATTGTCTCTTGAAGAAGGTAGCCCTGTTGACAAATATTTCTAGGGCCTGTTTTATATTTCTGTTCCTCAAGCTATAGATAAAGGGGTTCAGCATAGGGGTAACTACCATATAAATGACAGAAGCAATTATTTCCTTGTCACTGGAGTTCCATGGTGAAGAGAAGAAGTAAACACCTGCAACAGTCCCATAATATAGAGACACCACAAAGAGATGAGAGCTACAGGTTGCAAATGTTTTTAAAAATTTCTTAGTAGAGGAGCCTCTGAGGACAGTGATTCCTATACAAATATAAGAGCCCAAGATAGTACTCAGAGGCAGGATAAAAAACACTCCGCCCTCAGTAAAGATAACCAGCTCATTGAGGGAGATGTCTGAGCAACTCAGTCTCAGGAGAGCAGTGAGGTCACAGAAGAAGTGGGAGATGGTGCTGTCAGCACAGAAGGACAGTTGGACCAACAGAAGTGTGTGCAGCAGGGCGTGGGCACAAGAGAAACACCAGGACCCAGCTACTAATGAGACACACAGCTCCTCCCTCATGATGATGATATAGTGCAAGGGCTGGCAGATGGCTACATACCTGTCATATGCCATCACTGCAAGAAGGAAATTGTCAAGACAGCCAAAGAGTATGAAAAAATAAATCTGAGAAATGCACCCTGCATAGGGGATGGATTGGTCCTGGGTTTGCATACTAATTAACATCTCTGGGACAGTGACAGATGAAAAGGAGACATCAGTGAGGGCCAAGTGGCTGAGGAAGAAGTACATGGGGGTGTGGAGGCGAGCGTCCAGCCGGATGAGCAGGATGATGAGCAGGTTCCCCAGCACCGTGGTCAGGTACATGCCCAAGAACAGGAGGAAGAACACGTCCCGCTGCTCTGGCCGGATGGGGAGCCCCAGGAGGAGGAACTCGGACACGCTGCTCTGGTTCTCAGGCCTCATGCTGCCCTTATCTCTGTTGGGAATTGGGGGGAGTGGGAAATGTCAGCAAGCATGGCTATAACATTACAGAAACATCTTTCTAATACAAAAAAGTTATCATGTTGACTACTCTTCTGTTTATTTCTCACACATTGGTGCAGGAATCACAAGTCTGTTTCATTTTAGTGTCAATAATACATCAGACCCTCCAGAGAAACAAAAGGACATTAATTCTTTATTTAGCATGTATTTCTTGAACAACAGCTTTGTTCCAGGTACCACACTAACTACAGAATACATAAGTACCTGCTAGTGAACAAGAAATGCAAAGTCTCTGCATGGGAGAAATTTGAATCTTTATATCAAGCCAGATTCAAACCTCAGTAACTCACTGTGATGACTGAAACATGAAATGTGTGTCTGTTATTCTCTTTCTTGTAGCTGCTGGATATTATTTATTTTCTCACTTTATTTTCTGCAGCATAACCTAGTTTCTCTTAGCCATACACAGAAAGAAAATACTGCATCATGTCACTTATATGTGAAATCTAGAAAAAGAAAAGTGAGTATGTAGCAATAGAGAATGAAATGGGGGTTATCAATTACTTTCTTTAAAAGGACTGTGACTTAGCAATTATGAATTGCAGCCCTATTCATAATTACTAAGTCATGGAAAAAGCCCAAGTGCCCATTGATCCACAAGTGGATTAATAAATTGTGGTATATGTACACCATGGAATATTATGCAGCCGTAAAGAAAGATGGAGACTTTACCTCTTTCTTGTTTACATGGATGGAGCTGGAACATATTCTTCTTAGAAAAGTATCTCAAGAATGGAAGAAAAAGTATCCAATGTATTCAGCCCTACTATGAAACTAATTTATGGCTTTCACATGAAGGCTATAACCCAGTTATAACCTAAGAATAGTGGGAAGGGGAAAGGGGAGGGATGGAAGGGGGCAGGTGGCAGAGGGAGGGGGATTGGTGGGATTACACCTGTGGTGCATCTTACAAGGGTATATGTGAAACTTAGTAAATGTAGAATGTAAATGTCTTAGCACAATAACCAAGAAAATGCCAGGAAGGCTATGTCAACCAGTGTGATGAAAATGTGTCAAACGGTTTATGAAGCTAGTGTATGATGCCCCATGATCATATCAATGTACACTGCTATGATTTAATAAAAATTAAAAAAAGAAAGAAAGAAAATGTGTCAAACGGTCTGTGAAACTAGTGTATGGTGCCCCATGATCACATTAATGCACACAGCTATGATTTAATAAAAAAATAAATAAATAAATAAATAAAGGAATGTGAAACTCCCTAATTTGTAACAGAACTATTAAAGTTTTGTCACAGGGTTACAGTGTCATTGGTTGGGGTCCCCTGCTCTGAGTGATCTAAAATTCCCTGTCACCAAAAATGTCCGATCCAAGTTTACAACCCAACATTAACAACAGTGCTGCACAATATTCTGAGTGTTTCACGTGCACTTTCTAATTATATCCTCAACAAAGCCCTATTATTTTACCCATTTTAACAATGGGAAAACAAAAGCATACAGTATTTCAATGTGCAATTAAGTACAACACACACAAATCACACCATATGTCTACCTGACCAGAATCTGTGCTTTTAGTTACTCTGAATAGAAATTATACTCTTCATTAGTCAGGAGATCCAAAGAGACTATTTTAGGACCACTAGTTTTGTACAAAATGCCCTTACATCCCTGCTTAGAAAAATCTACCACTCACATTTATATCATACATCACACAATTTACAAAAGACTTTCACACCTTTCTCTCCCCTCAGAACAATAAATATATATTTAGAGCCTGTCTGGTACATAAGGCAAATATTATGTCCTTCATTTCATAAATGTAAAAACACTCAGGCCAAAGAGATAAATGGCCAACACAAAGTCACTCAGCTGCTGGACAGTGGATTCCAGACTCAATATTTCTTTGACCGAGAGGCTGGGTGAGAGGCTAGGATTACCAAATACATGCCTCAAAGAGGGACAAAACACTACCCTTTCCACTTAGTGTAGGAGCACGACAGCTTGTCTTCCTTCAGGACTATGAACTTGACTGGGACACAGATTATCTAGGTTCATGGCCACCAAGGACAACATGGACTGGACCTTTATGCTGAGGCCCAGCTGCCCACTGAGGTACCCTGTGTCAGCATTCACCAGGAAATCAGAAGAAAATCAGAGGATAGCCAGAACCAACTAGGAACTGTGATTTCTATAAGCTCTTACGTGAAAGAGGCAGCTGGGCCTGTGAGCCATGAAAATGAAGTCCGTCTGCGAGGCTGAAGTGTGAGGCGGAGCCTTTGAACGGGCCAGTTTTCTCGGACTTCTACTGTGCTTCCTCAGACAAGGGTGAAAGAACTTCCATGACATGAATATTGGATTTTGAAAAAGGTAGTAAAAATATCTCCTTTTGGGTGGCACCTGTGGCTCAGTGGGTAGGACACCGGCCCCATATACCAATGGTGGCAGGTTCAAACCCAGCCCTGGCCAAACTGCAACAAAAAGATAGCCGAGCATTGTGGCAGGTGCCTGTGGTCCCAGCTACTGGGGAGGCTGAGGCAGGAGAATCACCTAAGCCCAGGAGTTGGAGGTTGCTGTGAACTGTGACACCACAGCACTCTACTGAGGGTGATAAAGTGAGACTCTGTCTCTACAAAAACAAACAAACAAAAAAAAAACAAAAAAAAACAAAAAAAGAAACCTCCTTTTACGAGGGAGCAGGGAAAGGGGAGAAGACAGGAGAATGGAAGGTCTCAGTGTACGGCACACCTCTTAGGGGCGGGACACAATTATAAGAGGGACTTTACATAACAAATGCAATCAGTGTAACCTAATTCTTTGTACCCTCAATGAATTCCAAACAATTAAAAAAAAAAAGAAAAAGGAAGTTTTACCCTTTGAAGAACTTGACCCTGGCAACCATTTATGTGTTCTCTACTTCTATGCATTCAACATTTTTAGATTCACTATAAAAGTGAGATCCGTGCAGTAAAAAAAAAGTAAAATAAAATAATAAACCTTCCTTTTTACTAACTTGTATGCATTGGCTCATTTATTCCTCAAAATACCATTATAAAATGGAAATAGTTACCTTCCTTTATTAGTGAGAAGTCTGGATCTCAGAGAGCTGAAGTCATTTCTTAAGGTTACAAAAACATACACGGCCAGTGGCAAAAATGCAACAAACCTGCCTGTCCAATGTGGAAATATGGCCACTACTGAAAGACAGTTAAGGAAGCATTTTAGTTCATAGAGGCAACCAGAGCCCCTGAAACACATACATGAAACACACATGTGCACACACGGACGCATTTAAATTGCCAATTTGTGTCCACCTGAGACCTACAGTGATCCTAAAGAAAGGACAGTAATTGTGTGGTTCAGTTCACAAAATCATAAAAACAAAACTCACAAATGATACACAATATTTGATATACAACACCACAGAGAGCCCATACAACCACACACAAACACTTACATGATTTCAACACAAACAACACAATCAGCAACACACAAAAATCACATATCAGATATATAAATTCATGCTCTGAACATAGACTTATGCAATCAAACACATATACAAAACAACAAAAACACAAGGTCAAACATATCACACAAACATCATAAAAAAAAAAAATACCAGTTGCACATACATGCCTCTTTCCAGTCAGGCAACAAACAACACACAAGGTCACATACCATAGCCCCTCAGTGCAGAACAAGATTCCAGCCCCCCTGACCTACACCTAATATAGGTGAAAGTCATGAGTCACTGAGCCACTCAGGCCCATTTCACTCTGAGATAAAAGCACATAAACACTACCTGAAAATAAAACAAACAGAAAATATACATGTATGTGTGCACACACACACAGAGCACGCTTAACATGCAGTAACTCAGAAACAAAACACAAGATCAGACATACTTACCTTGCTAGGTAGAGACTGCAGATCTCTTTCCTATTACTGGTCATGAGTAAATTCAAAACACTTCTCTTCCAGATTGCTGAATGTAACTGTCTCACTTCAGACTCTCCAATCTCTTTTACTTAACTGTGATGTCTGTTCACAGATGAAATTGTGGGAGGTATAGAAGGAGAGTGAAGTAAATATTTGAGAGTAAAGGGAATGATTAGGAGATACAACAGTAGTCTACTCTTGCTTAATGTGAGCCTACTTAGAGTTGTATGTTCTGGGTCTAAGGAAAAGAACCAGGTTGAATCACTACCATACACACACACACACACACACACTCACACACACACACACACACACACACACGGAGACAAAACTCATAAGGAAAAGATACATGCACCTGTGTTACACAGCAAAGAAGTACCATATAGAACACATATGGAATATACGTGAGACCCATCTGCAGACCTCTAGCCAGAGACACACCTTGCCAACCTAGAATTCCCAATGCATTCTGACCTCTCCCAGTCATTGGTGAACTCAGGCACCTACCTGTTAATTCAGTTTTCTGAGTCCTCAGCTTCTGTTAGGGACACAAGGAACAAAAAAGTAACAGGTGAGCCTCTGTGAGCCCAGGATCTCCTGAGCTTTTGGGTCTGTCCTTGAGCTCCAGAGCAAAAGGCAGGAGGATACCATTTTAAAATCACAAAGAGGACTTGAAAAAAGTCCCTAAGCTCCTGGTTAATGGAAGAAACAAAATAGATTAATTGCCTCCAATTCCAGTCTTTGGGGAGGAGTTTGTGCAGAAGGGACTCAGGGGGGACTGAGCTGCTGGGGTCATCTGAAAGGGTGACCCAGATATCAGGAGCACCCTGGACTCCTTTCTACCTGCTCATATTTCTAGCTGGGAAGCACAAGTGGCTGTCATCCTTCCTCACTGATATATCCAATACACTGGATCAGCCTCTCCCAGAAGCACATTACTACCCAGGTACAGAAAGTTTGGCTTTTGCAAACCCCCATACCTCTTACACATACTATCATGAAAGCACACTAAGTTTTAACTTGGCATCCTGCAGGTCTCTTCTCTCCCTTAACAGAGACCACAGGGTATAAAGAATTGTGTTTTCCAATAGGTTCCAGAGTAAGAGGATAGAACCTTTGGGCTCAGGACTCTGAGAGAACTGGACCTGGGCTATACTAGTCATTAACTTTTGACTGTGAGCAAGAAAAGTAACCTCTTACTAATTCATCTGCTGCAAAATGCAGATAATAATGATTGTCATCATGAATGATATTAATACTAAGCACACACAATTAATGCACAATAATCATCAGCTCCTCCTATCATTACTTTTTGAATTCCAAAAGAAAGATAAGTGTTCCTAAAATTATTAGTATTAATATAGGATTGATATTGAATGAATAACCACAAATTTAATTAATTCCTCAAAATTCAATAAGAACTCCTCTTCTCTAAGTAATACCTACCATGTCCCCACAGGGCAATAACATTACATGATTGAAATTTAGAAGATCAAACCATTTTTACTCCAATCTTTCCTTAACAAGTGTTAGTCAACCCTTGCATTGGCTGCATGACTGACTGAGTTTCTGTCAAACTCTTCAGAAAATAGGCATATTTGCAGGAATTTTCTCAAGGTTCTCTTCTCCACATTTTGTCTAGTCACCAGCCTTCACTTCCAGATTTTATCACACATACAATTATCCCAATAGTCGGAGTTGTATTTCTTTTTCCCAGAAGCTACAAGCATTTGTAGAACAGAGGTCTGAAACGTAGCTCCTTTCATCCAGGCAGAAAAACCACTGAAGTCACCTCCAAGTCCAATGTCCAGCCCACAGGAACTTTTAATTCTCCATCTTTTAATCTCTGGATCTGGAAAAGCACAAGTTAATAGGAGATAATGAGTTTCCTGAGTGTGATGCTCTTCATATATATATACCCATACCAATCCATTGAAGATAATTAGTCAAATGACTAATTCTACAAATGGTCATGTGACAATGTTATAAGGTAAGAAAAGTAAGAAATTAACTGGGAAATAATCATAGTATAATTTTCTATTTATTGCTAAACATAAAAAATTGAGTAAATATCATACTTGACGAGGTTACAAAACCATCCTAATATATTCTAAAAATTTGAAAAAAAACCCATGAAATTCAGTGTAAAACTACAAAATAAACACTAAAACATTTATAATTGATCATAAATATAAAAAAAATAAATAAATTCACTTACAAGACATCTAAAGCATTTCATAACTCCTAGTTTTCAAAAATTCAAGCATTCCTTAAAAGGTTGCCATAAAGATTAATGGAATGTATAGGATTTTTTAAATTTTTGAAATACTCAAAATGGCTAAAACCTGAATATCTAACATTTCTATAAATTTGTTGAATTTTTTAAAGCAAAACATTTTTCTAAGTCAGAAATGTGGTGCCAGTCCAAGAGAGTGACACCAGCAAGATGGTGCTATCGGAGGTTCTAGCCCTCAAATCCCCACAGAAACATTAATTTTAATAGCCATCTATAGAGGAGAATATTTATAGGAGCATAGCTGAGAGATTCTAGCAATCCAGGGCAGAAAAAAAAAAAAATCAAAGAATAGGTGTGCTGAAGAGAGAAAGAAGAAAAGTTTCAACTTACCCATGCCATCCTTCCTTGAGAAGGCACAGCATAGTGCCAAGAGAGACCCCCTTGACTTGTGATTTCTCTCCTAGGGGAAGGTAATAGAAAAGTGAGCTCCTACATTATCCAGCCTATGGGATGCTGCTCAAGAGGCCAACTTCTCTCTCACCCTACCTAGAAAACTGAAGGGATAAATTTGGTGAATAGTCTTGGGACAAATAGAAGCAGGATAAGGGGGAAGGATTTGAAACAACTAACATGAAGATCTCAGCAACTAGCCACAGATCTCACTAGCTGGCTCATGGACTCTGCCAAAAGGCCCACGCACCTGAACAATCCTCCCTAACTACCTAGAAAGTTGTTCCTCTCCTACATAGCTGGTGTCCCAAGTTCCCTCACAGATTTCAAGTACCCCGCCCTCAAAGACTGAACACAAATATCAGCTGCTGGTTACACTCTGCTAGACTGGGAGAAAGCACATAAGCTTGAACAATTCAGGACTCTGCTTTAGGGAAAATAAATAGGAGGCCCTCAGAATGTGAGCTTTCTTTGTGAGAGAGAGAGAAGGCATACAATCCTCAGACATTGACTCCAAAAGAGAACAGAGCAGCAGAGTGGGTACATGCATAGAAGAGTTTTGAGAAATACCCAGATCTCTCTAGTCAGGATGACTAGTAAAAGTCTTTCTCTCCCAGAGACATTTAAACCTGGAGGAGGTGACTGATTCTTCAACTGAAAAGACAGCAACACAGGCTTCAAGCAACATTTAAAAAAAAGCAATAAGGCCGGAAGTTCTAAACGGCGCTGCGCGCTGAGCGTGGGCTGCTGAGGTGCTGGCGCCGCCAGGGTGTGCCCGCGGCCCGGGAGCAGGTGGCGGGGCAGCGGTCGCGGTTTGTAGAGCAGATGAGTATGGTTATTATCGTACCAAGAGAGATAAGGGCACACAGTATGAACTCTTTTTTAAGAAAACAGACCTTATGGAATATAGACACGTGACCCTCTTCCACCCTTTTGGACCTCTCATGAAAGTGAGATGATTTTGGACCTCTCATGAAAGCGAGATGATTGACATTACTAGATCAATTATTAATATCATTGTACCACTTGCCGAAAGAACTGAAGCATTTGCACGGTTTATGCATAACTTCAGGGATGTTTGTATTCATGAGGACAAGAGGATTCATCTCACAGTGGTGTATTTTGGTAAAGAAGGACTGTCTAAAGTCAAGTATATCTTAGAATCTGTCACAAGTGAGTCTAATTTTCACAATTACACCTTGGTCTCATCGAATGAAAAATTTAATCGTGGACGAGGACTAAATGTGGGTGCCTGAGCTTGGGACAAGGGAGAGGTCTTGATGTTTTTATGTGATGTTGATATGTATCTCTCAGCCGAATTCCTTAATAGCTACCGGTTAAATGCTGAGCCAGGTAGGAAGGTGTTTTACCCAGTGGTGTTCAGTCTTAATCCTGCCATCATTTATGCCAACCAGGATGTGCCACCACCTCTGGAGCAGCAACTGAACTAGGTGATTTACTTCTAAAGAGTATGGAAAGAGAACAACAGACTTTTTGGTGGAGAAACCCAGCAGACACTACCTTAACTAAGTGAAGAAGATTTACATCACCAATGATACTGCGTTCTACCGATGGGGCATAATAAGGACGCTTCAGCTCAGCAGTCTTCCTTCGAAAAACTATAACCTCATATAATCATGGGGAAAGCTTCAGCAAATGTACATTTAAGGACATTCTAACCATGACTCCATAAAACTGTCAAGGTCATCAAAAATAAGGGAGA
The DNA here is from genome assembly GCA_963574355.1 of Loris lydekkerianus. NCBI lineage: Eukaryota > Metazoa > Chordata > Mammalia > Primates > Lorisidae > Loris > Loris lydekkerianus. The sequence goes on from CAUYPK010019163.1 coordinate 19,837, forward strand.
CTGAGAAACTGTCAGAGCTAAGAGAAGACTAAGGAGACATGA
>CAUYPK010019165.1:0-12578 GCA_963574355.1 Loris lydekkerianus
CCCAATAAAGCTGAAGGTCAGGAGCTGAGAGAGACGACTGATAACTGCATGTCATCCCTGCTGAGGCAAGCTGTAACTCTAAGGAAGCAAATTTCAGGTACAAAACCCATCCCAAAGAGGACGAGAGTCTTTCCCCTCCCCCAAGAGAGTGGCTGTGTGACTTCTACAAGTGAGATTGTTTTCTTAATAAACTGGGGAGTTATAAAAATACAACTGGGATGTAAAAAAATTAAACTTCATTTAAAATCCATATCTACTAGTTAATAGCCCCCTCACAGTCATCTTATTTTTCCCTTTTACCTAAGATGTACACTTATAAGAGATTTTAAGGGGATTATGAATAATAATTCAGTTCTTAAACTCCTCTTCCCCAAACATCTTATACCTTTATGGCAGATGAGGAATATCAGATATAGTAAAGAGGAAAAGGAAGTAATCTTCTGCTTATTAAGCATTACCATATGCCAGTCTATGGGTTTATTATATTTAACTCTCATCACTTCCCTGGAGGTAGGGAGTGTTGTCTTGAGTTTCTAAACAGAGACACTGTGGGGATCAGGGACACAGGTAATAAGGGGAAGAGGGCTTTACTTAAACTCTGATTCATTGAACTCAAACTCTCTTTTATCCAGTCCTTGGAAATTCAAATTTTGCCCCCAAATGTCCTAATAGGCACTTATAAATAGGATTGGCATTCAACTTTGATCACTTTAACTCACTGATTGACTATTTTTATTCATTCACTGAAGTTGATATGTGTGTTAGGATACAAGGTTCAGTTTTCTCAGATGCCCTTGACCACCTCCCTGTTTTCTCTCTTGGTTGACACTTCATTCATGTTGGGTCATCTCTCCACTGTAGATTTGGATGGGACACTATACCTCAGGGTTCTGGTTCCTGAGCAGCCATCATGAGCCCACATGATGTGACTGTTGGTGGAGGCTTGTGTCCTGGTGGAGCAGGCCATAACCACTGGCAAACCGAAGAAGGGGGTGAGCCAGACAGATAAAGCTTACCTCCTTCTCTTTCCCATATGTTATTCTGAGGTGCAGTCTCTTTGCTCAGCCCTTTTATGTATTGGGTGAGCCAAGTTTTGGAGCAATGTGCTGTCTCTTGCTCTCCGTGAAGTGGAAACCAGCCAGGTGATTCACTGCACCACAAATCTTTGCACCTTCTCTTCCCTCAGTTCTTTTTCCTCCATCACCTGTGTCCTGGGCTTGCATTCCCATAAAAGTGGTAAACATCTGAATCCTTACTTTTCTAGAAGACCTGATCAAATAAAGTGAGGAAAAAACTCCAACTCACATGAGACAATAATGTTGAAAAGCCTTCTTAACTTCTCCTACTCCAAACAGAGCTGGGGAGAAGTGTGTTTCTCCCCATAATGTCATATATTCTTAAATCTTTTCCTGTGATGGTAAATTTTATGGGTCAGTGTGGCTAGGCTATGGTGCCCAGCCTTGTATGTCACTGTGAAGGCATTTTAAAGATACAGTTAACATTTAAATCAGTATACTTTGAATAAAGCAGACCACCCTCCATGATGTGGGTGGGGCTCATCCAGTCATCTGAAGGGCTTAAGAGAAAAAGACTGAGTTTTTTGGAAGAAGAAGAAATTCTCCTAAAGAGGGTAAAGGTTTCCAGATGGCTGCTCTGTGGAATTTGGACTTAGTATCACATCATTAACTCTTCCTTGAGCCCACAGCCTGCTGGCCTGCCCTGTATTATAGATTTTAGACTCGCCAGTCCCCAGGATCTCATGAACCAACTTCTTAACATCTCTGTGTAAATATGAAGTTGGACAATCAAGTTCAGGAACCATCAGAGCTGTCTTTGTATGTACACAAAAGCAGGCCACAACAATAATGAATACTCAACAAAACACTAGCACATGTCAATACAAGCACAGCTTTGAGACACTGATATACTGAGGTTATGAAACCTTACTGAGCTGTTTGTACAGTGTTGTCAACGTAAGCACACAGTGGCAAGTTCGTGAACTTGTCAGACTTCATATGATGACAGCTCCGATGGCCATTCCGGAGAAAGAGTTCCAAAGTTGCTTTGAGCATGGACTAGGTGCTAGCATTGATGCCTAGCTTCCAAAGGTGAGTAATTTGAAGGTGATGATAATAATGTTCAGCAATGGGGTATGTAGCACTTTTTCAAGGATAAGTTTGTGACCTTAATTGTCAGACCTCTTATGTATTCTGTTCTTTGGTGAACCTAATTAATATGCTCCTTAAAAATAATCAGAGAGAATAATACAAAATATGTAATCAAGAATCCCCCCCCAAATTATTTTAGACAACAATAAAACACTATTTGGGAGAAATATATTTACCTGAAACAACCTCTCCCGGTGCTATTTTGGATGCCTATAAAAGGCCACTGCCAGAATTCATGAACAAGGGAAGCAGACAAATTATCTTTCAATCACTTGTATGATGTGAGGGATTCAAATAAACTAATGTTGGTATCAGATAGAAATATTATGATCCTCTGGGCTCAGTACCATTTCTTTAGTTAGCCTAATTGATGAAGGGGCCATTTGCCGAACTCTTACTATGTACCAGCCATTGCACTAGGTGCTGCAAATATAAAGGTGACAAACAAAGGCCCTGTCCTAGAGCTTATGTGGCCTTGTGGGCCACAGAGACATTCACAGATAAAACAAAGTGAACAAGTGCAGCTCATGCCTTATTAAACATGACCTTTGTTTTTCCTTCTGCTGCCCCTCTAAAATCTCCTTCAGTGAGAGTTATTTTCCTCTGCCTCTTAATAAAAATTCTGACAGGTGCCATGGCTTTTCTGCTTCCTCTAAAGTGATGGCTCTATAGTCACTTTAAGTTGGAAATATAATTGGGAAGCTTAGTTCAAGATACTAATCTAAGTTCTGAACTTGATTTGGCTTTAACTTCCCTGTCTGAAGCCAAGTGGAACATGCTGCGGGAACACAGCTTATCCAGAATCTTCTGTCCCCTGCACTCTACTCTTCTCTCTTCCCTGACCCCCCAGCTTGCTGGCCAGTTTCTGACCCTTGAGGGAAAAGGGGAACTTTTCTCTAGATTGCTACTGCCTTATGTGTGCAACGTACCTGCTTTGTCTTGGCAGTTGCTTACAGATGCTCTTTCTCTTGTAGGCTGCTTTTATGCACTTTTTGGAATTTCTCCTTGCAAATCCTCTGCCCTATTTTTGTGTTGGGTGGTCAGTTGGGACTCTTCTCCAATCTCTAAAAATTTCATTTCAGCTTTTCCCTGCTAGGGTCCCTTAGTCCCTTTCTGTGGCCCTATTTGACAGTCTCTATCACAAGTCCACTCAGACCCTCTCTCCCACACATGATCATTTGGTCCCTAGGACACTCAGACACCCTTTGCCTTGACAGCCTGGAAGCACAGTTGCCAGCCCACCTCCTCTTCATTTCCCTGTTGAGAATTAAATTTCAGCCCATCTGTGGTCTGAATGCCTAGATTCACAGCAGGACCAAACTGTGCCAGCTGGGGCAGGAGTACAAAACCCTCAAAGAAATTAAGGCCACTGGTATTAGATATTGATATTAAACCAAGTTTCTACTCCATAAATATTCTATCTTTGCACATAGAGCTCTTTCTAGATTTTGGAATTATTTCTGTAGATGAAAATTCCCTAAGTAGAATAACTGGGTCAGAGGACAGAGTTTTGGGGGCAGTCAAATATGTATGTAGAAGTACAGAAAAAACCTTATTAGAAGTAATTGTAAGTGACAAGTAATTGAAAGTTAAAATGGGGATCAAGGATTATATGAACTTATCATAAGCATTTTGTTTTACCTATGTCTGTATATAAATCTACCACATTGCTAATCTTTTTATATAGGGCCAAGGCCTTTGTGTAGGCGTCCTCTGTTTGGAGTTTTGTGTTTCCTTTTCTGCATACACATTACACACCACATATTATCTGAAATTTCCAGTTGAGGATTCTGTAAAAGGGAGTAAGAACTTAGAGCTTGTTGTGAAATCATGTGAACACAGCAGCCTTCTGGAGTTTTAAGTTTCTTACCTCCTCCAAATCTTTCACTATTGGCTCACCCACACCTAATTTGACATCGATAAATTTTGCATGAGTGATTTGCTTTTTTTTTTTTGAGCCTTTCCAAACCCTTTAATTTAGTTTTCATTGAAACAGCAACTCTCTTGTTTATCCCATCCCATTTAATTGGTTTTTGTAATGTTTGTTTTAATTACATAATTAGAAAAACAGCTCAAAAGGCCTTAACAGGCTTGGGAACAAATACAACTCACTCTCGATGAGCAGACAACTCAGCTGGCGGGAGCACTGGAGCTCAGAGCACAGGGGAGTAGCTCCCAGCAGCAAGCAATAATGACTCAGTGGGCGTCAGTCCACATGCTTTACTCAGGGAATGCTGATTTGGCTTAGTAGAGTTGTTTAGGAGAAATTCTTCCATGCAGCTTAAAATGAACTCTCTTTATATCTTATGTCATAATAGTACTAATATGAAAAGCATGAATTTGACATTGGTACCGTATCTGTTTAGTTCTATGTCCTGTAGAGGTTTGTGTCATTATGACAACAGTCAAGATAAAGGACTATTTGATCACCACAAGGATTATCCTGGTGCTACCCATGCAGGCTTCTGCCCATTCCTTTCATCTCTGCCATCCTTACTCATGGCAACAACTAATCCATTTTCAATTTTCATAATTTTGTCATTTTGAACATATTATTTAAATGTAATCACGTAATGTTTACCTTTTTGAGATTGACTTTTATTGTTCTGCTGCTTTTATCACTAATGCCTTTTAGATCCACCCGAGTCGTTGCTTTTAATCAGTAATTTGTTCCTTTTCATTGCTGAGTAGTATTCCACAATATGGTTGCACTGCTGTTTGTTTAGTCACTCACTTATTGAAGGATACTTCCATTATTTCCAGTTTGGGGCTATTACCAATAAGGCTGGTACAGACAGCTGTATTGTACAGAGTTTTGTGTGAACATATGCTTTTATTTCTCTGGGATATGAAGTATGACAATTAAGTTCACAAACTCATCCTAGAAAAAAGTGATAAATACCTTGCTGTTGAATATCACTAGTGTCACCTTCAAAGTGCTCCCCTTGGGAAGCTGTGCACCAGTGCCAGTGCCTAGTTCACTCTTGAAAGCAATTTTGGAACTCTTTTTCTGGGATGGCCAAAAGAGCTGTCATATTACCCTTAATATCCTGAATGTCATCAGAATGTCTTCCTTTCAATATTTTCTTTATCATTGGGTAAAAAATAAAGTCATTGGAGACCGGATCAGGGAGATCTGGGAGAGTATTCCAATACAGTTATTTGTTTAGTAGCTAAAAACTTTCTTGCAGATGGTGCTGTGTGAGCCGATCCATTGTTGTGATGCAAAAGCCATGAATTGTTGGCAAAAAGTTCAGGTTGTTTTTGTGATTCATGCAGCCTTTTCAGCACTTCCAAATAGTAAACTTGGTTAACTGTTTTTCCAGTTGGTACAAATTCATAATGAACAATCAATCCTCTTGGTATCAAAAAAGGTTAGCAATATCATTTTGACTCTCAATTTAGACCGATGGAACTTTCTGGTACTGGAGAATTGTGCATTTTGATGCTTTGCTTCAGGGTCATATTGGTGCACCTAGGTTTCTTCACCAATGATAACATCGTTCAAAACGTTGTCTTGCTTCTCCAAAAGTTCTTGGCAAACTTTGAGTCTCCTTTGCTTTTGTTCATTAGTGAGTTCCTTTGAGACAACACACCTTTCTCAGCAAGATTTTCAGTTAAGATTTTTCTGTCTGTTTCTCTATTGATGTTTATTTGGTGTGTTATGCTTCTACAGTTGGCTAATGGTTTTGATGCACAATTTGATGAACTTTTGCAACTTTTTCATCAGTTCTTCTCATTACTGGTTGCCCTGACCTCTCTTCGTCAATGATGTTTTCTCTCCCCTCAGAAAAATGTTTAAGCCAGTGTTTTTCAATGTTTTTAGAAATCTCGCAGCACACATGAACCTGTAATTAAACTTCAGAGTCACACTTAAATTATGTTGAACAACAACAAAAGAACAACAAAAAGAGTAAAAAAATATACTCCCTGTGCTTTGAACATCTTTTGAAAATAATTTAATTATTTTATTAATTAATTTTAATTAATAATTTTATTAATTAATGATCTTTAAACATTTTTGTGGCACACCTACAATCCTCTCATAGCACAAAAGTGTGCCAAGGTGCCATTGGTTGAAAATCACTGGTTTAATCCATTTGTTTACTACCATTTTCTTCATGGCATTATCCCCATAAACTTGGAATAACACGTCCCTGATTTTCCAGTCTTGCCAAGTTTAACAAGAAATTTAATGTTTGAAAAAAAAAAAAAAGAAAAGAAATTTACTGTTTGTTCATTGCTCTAATTCAAGCTCTGCCATTCTCATGGTAGCACATAAAACCACACAACAACAATAATGAACATCACTCAGCAATACACTGCCACATGAACACGGTTGTGAGACACTGATACATCAAGTTAAAACCTCATTGAGGTGGAGTTGTTTATACAGTGCTGCCAACATAGGTGCATGGGGACAAGTTCACAGACTTAATTGTCAGACTGCATAAATGCCCAGGAGTGCAATTGCTGGGTTGTGTGGCGTGTGTTTAGTTTTCTAAAAAAGTACTAGTTATTTTCCAGAGTGTCTGTGCGTTTTACATGCCCACCAGCATGAGATAACTCATTTTTCCACTTTCTCACTAGCATTTGGTATTGTCAATGTTTTTTTTTTAGCTATACCAGTAGGTGTACAGTGACATCTTATCATGGTCTTAATGTGCATTTCTCTATATGGCGAGTGAGAGAGAGCATCTTGTCATGTGCATCTGTATTGGAGGTTTGAGGGATTTGTGGCTGATGGAGGGAAAGAACATGATCAGGAGTGGCAGGAGCACACACCAAGCTTTATCAGGTGTCAGCTGGATTAAGCTAAAGGAGAGGGGAAGTCTGTCCAGAGGATGAGATGTGGCGCAAGGATTCCCACTCGGGGTTGAGGGGAAGAGTGGGATGACAGAGGGGACGTAGGTGTCTAGGTGAGTTTGTCATTCAGCAACAGAAATCATAGGACTTTGAAGAGGCACAGTAGTTTGGAGCCTCTTAACCACACAGTTCTGGCATATCAATGAACAGCAGATAGAGGTGAGATTTTGTGGGGTATGTAAAGCAGGCAACAGGCTAAATGGCTAAGATCTGTTTGTTTGGGCTATGTTTAAAACAACTAGATGTGTACAAATTTGAGTCTGATGATGGCAGGTTTTTGACTAATGGGTCTCAACCTATAGTAAGGAAACAAATACCCTGGGGCCAATACACACAGGCCATCTTCAGCTCATCTATGTAACGGTTTGCCATCTGTTTGTTCTCTTCTGTGTAGTGTATCTTCATGTCCTTTGCCCATTTTCAAATTGGATTGATTTAAAAAAATGTTTAGGTTGATTAAAAAAGATAGAGACTTTACATTAATTTTGTATTAACCCGGTTAGAGCTGAAACACATTTTTCTCAGTAAAGTATCACAAGAATGGAGGTACAAGAATCCAATGTACTCAATACTAACGTGAAGCCAGCAGGCAAATCTAATAGATGCCCACATAAAAGAAAAATTCAAATAAATTGGGGAGGGGGTGCAGGGAATGAGGGCGCAGGGGAGGGAAGGAGGAAAGGGGATGGTGTGCTCCCACTTAATGGGTACAATGTTAGGGTATATGGCATACTTCTTAGGGGCGGGACACAATTATTAAAGGGACTCTACCTAACAAATGCAAACATCGTAAACTAATTTTTTCTACCCTCAAATTAACCTGAAACAAACAAACAAACAAAAGAAACTAAAAAAAAAAGTTTACTTTGGAGAGTTCTTTGCATGTTCCAGATAAGAGTTTTTGTCAATAAGTTGTTTGTAAATATTTCCTCCCTGTCTGTAGCTTGTTCTTTCTTTTTCTTTTCTTTCTTTCTTTTTTTTTTTTTTTTGCAGTCTTTTGGATGGGGCCAGGTTTGAACCTGCCACCTCCGGTATATGGGGCTGGCACTCTACTCCTTGAGCCACAGGCGCCACCCCTAGCTTATTCTTTTATTGTCTTACCAGGATCTTTTCACAAAGCAAAAGCTTTTAATTTTGATGATGTCCAGTGTATTGATTTTTTTTTTCCCATTATGGGTCATGGTTTTTGGTATCATAGCTGAGGCCTCTTCACCAAGCCTCAGGTCTTAAAGTTTTTCTCCTGTTTCCCAGTTTTTATGTTTTACATTTAAATCTATGGCCAATTTTGAGTTAATTTTTCTATAAGGTAGGAGACTTAGGTTGAGGTTTATGTATTATTTGTTTTGTTCCTGGATATCCAATTGTTCCTGCCCTATTTAAAAATACTTTTTATTGATCTGTGATTTTTTATGTGTTTATGTGGTACGTGGGATATTTTGTTACAAGCAAAGAATGTGTAATGATCAAGTCAGGGTATTTGGAGGTGTCCATTACCTTGAGTGTTTATTATTTCAATGTGTTGATAATATGTCAAGTCCTTGAGTCTAGCTATTTTGAAATAGTATATACAATACATTGTTGTTAACTCCAGTCACCCTACCCCGTATTGGACATTTTGAACTCATTCCCTCTATCTAACTGTATGTTAGTACCCATTAACCAACGAACCCACTAACCAATCTTTCTTTATTCCTCTCTGCTCACACACCATATTCTTCTCAGCCTCTAGAAATTATCATTTCACTCCCTATCTTCATGAGGTCAGCTTATTTTTACCTCCTACATATGAGTATGTATATGCGATGTTTGTCTTTCTGTCCCTAGCCTATTTCACTTAAGATAATGACATCTAGTTCCATTCATGTTGCTGCATATGACATAATTCAATTTTTTTTATGGCCTTTTATATTCCATTCTGTAAATATACTACATTTTCCTTATACATTCATCCTTTAATGGACATTTAGGTTGATCCCATATCTTTGCTATTGCAAATAGCCTAGAACCTTTTTATTGTTTTGGAAAAGACTTTATTTTCTCCTTGGAATAGCTTTTGCTGTTGTCAAAATTGTCTGTACCTGTGTGGAGGTGTTTCTGGGCTCTCTATTCCATTACATTTACCTAGGTGTCTGTCCCTCCATCAATACTGTATGGTCTGAATTCCTGTAGCTACACACTGAGATGATGTCTTGAAGTTAGGTAGAACAAATCCTATCACTTCATTCTTTTTAAAAATTGTTTTAGTTATTCTAGTTCTTTCTTCTGCCATATACATTTTAGAATAATCTTACCTTTATATATAAAATCTTTATAGGAATTACATCAAACCTGTATATCAATTTAAGAAGAACTGATATCTTTACTGTGTTGAGTCTTCCAATTCATGAAAAGAGCATGCTATGCATTTATTTAGATCTTTAAGTATTTCATTTTTCTGAATGATTATATGCATAAATATTATTGCATTTTTAAATTTTATTGTCTCCATGCTCATTGGTAGCATTAAAAATAGAAATGATTTTTGTAGGTTTGTTTTGTGACTTCATCAAACTCAGTGATTAGTTCCAGGGTTTTGTGGGATGTGTGTGTGTGTGTGTAGACTTCTTATGAGTTTCTACATAGACAATCATCAGGTATATCATTTGCACAGAGGTGCAGTTATTTTCTTTTGATTTGTATGCCTTTATTTCCCTTTTTGTTTCCTTGTGCTGGCTAAAATTGCTAATGTTATGTTGAATAGCAGTAGTGAACGTGTACTTCCTTGTCTTACATTCAGTCTTAGAGAAAAAGCGTTCCGTGTTTCAGCATTGACTATGATGTCAGCTATAGGTTTTCTTTTAGTAGGTGTTTTTTTATCAAGTTGAAGATAATCTATATAGATATAGACAGGATCTTTTTCTAATTTTCTGAAAGATTTCTTAAAGTTATGAATAAATGTTGAATTTTGTCAAATGTTTTACTGCATCAATTGATATCATGTGATTTTTTTTCTTTAGCCTGTAATACAGTGGATTCTCAGATAGTGAACCACTGTTGCATTCCTGGAATAAACTCCACTTGGTCATGATGTACAATTACTTTACATATTACTGAATTCTCTTTGCTACTATTTTGTGAAGAATTTTTGCATCCATATTAATGAAGAATATTGGCCTATAGCTTTGTTTTCTTTCTTTGTACTTTTTTTTTCTGGGAGGTTTTGTTTGTTTCTATTTTTGTTCGAGACAGAATCTCACTCTGCTGCTCAGGCTAGAGTGTCATGGTGTCAGCCTAGCTCACAGCAACCTCAAACACTTGGCTTCAAGCCATCCTCCTGCCTCAGCCTCCCAAGGGACTACAGGCACCCACTGCAGTCCCTAGCTGATTTTTCTATCTTTAGCAGAGATGCTGGTCTTGAACTCCTGAGCTCAAGGGATTCTCCTTCATCCTCCTCCCAGAGTGCTAGGATTACAGGTATAAGCCATCATGCCTGGCTTTCTTTATCTGGTTTTGGAATTCAGGGTAATTCTGGTTTCATAGAGTAAGTTGAGAAATATTCCCTCTTCTGTTCTGGAATAGAATTTATACAGTTTGTATTAATTCTTATTTAAATGTTTAAACCCCTCAAGTATGAGGGGAGATTTTTGTGAATGCCGTTTCTTTACTAGTGATTTTCAGATGTCCTATTTTGTATTGGGTGAGTTAGGATAATTTGCACTTGTTGAATAATTGGTCCATTTCATCTAAGTTGTCCAGTTAGGGTGTGTAAAGTTGTTCATTGCTACTTTATTACCTTTTCAGTGTCTATAGTGATATCCTGTGCTTTATTCCTGGTACTAGTAATTTGTGTATTTTTTTCCTTTGTTAGTGTTGCTGGAGGTTTGCCATTTTTATTAATCTTTTCAGAAATTAGCTCTTTATTGATTTTCTCTGCTTCTTTCTTATTTTCAATTTCATTGATTTCTGTATTTTTAAAAATTCCCTTCCTTTTACTGGCTTTGGATTTAGTTTGATCTTTTAAAAATTTAAGTATATACTTAAATTATTCATTTGAGACTTTTATTTTTAGATACTGTGTGCATTTAGTGCCATAAATTTTCCTCTCAACACTGCTTTAGCTCTGTTCTACAAATTTTGATTGTATTTTTATTTTGATTGAATTCAGTGCATTTTAAAAAGTTTTACTTGGAAATTCTTCTTTAAATTGTTTATTATTTAGAAGTGTGTTGTTTAGTTGTCAGTGTTTGGAGACTTTTTTTGGTTATTGATTTCTAACTTGATTTTATTGTACTCAACAACACGCTCTATGTGATTTTAATTCTTTTAAATATGTTGAGGTTTATTTTATGGTCCAGATAATGGCCTATCTTTATATATGTCCCATAGGTACTTGAAAAGAATATATATTCTACTGTTATTGGGTGAATATTCTGTGAATGTTGATGAGATCTTATTGATTATTGGTGGTGTTGAATTTTTCTTGATCCTGGCTTATTTTATGTTTAGTTGTTCTATCAATTGTTGACAAAGGAGTGTTAAAATCTGTAACTGTAATTGTGAGTTTGTCTAGTCTGCCTTTCAGTTCTTTTAATTTTGGTTTGCATACTTTGAATTTCCGTTGTTTGGCATATACAACTTCCCTTTATAACCCTTTGACTTCTCCAATTTATATCATAATTGCTTCAAATGTTTCCTTTATGTAGAACTATATTAGACAATGTTATAAGTTTTGCTTCAACTGTCAAACATAATTTAGAAAATTCAAGAGGGAAGTCTGTTGTTTTCACTCGTATTTTTGCTCTGTGTTCATTTGTTCTTAATTCTTGAAGTTCTGAGATTCCTCCCTTTATTATTTACTATATTTAGAGGAACATTTCTTTAGCCACGTTTTTAGGATTGGTCTACTTGCAACGCATTTTCTTTCTTTCTTTTTTTTTTTCCATTTCTTTATTTTTTATTGTTGGGGATTTATTGAGGGTACAATAAAACAGGTTACACTGATTGCATTTTTGGGTAAAGTCCCTCTTACAATCGTGTCTTGCGCCCAAAAGGTGTGGCACACACCAAAGCCCCACTCCCCTCCCTCCTTTCCTCTCTTTGCTCTTCCTTTCTGATTTCATTTTTTTTTTTTTTTTTTTTTTAAGCAGGAACTCAACTTTATTGCATCAAGCAGCTGCTTATATAGAGTGTGGGGAAGGGGCGGGGAAAGAAGGCGGAGGATGAGGTGAGTGACAGGGTCGGGCCAGTGGCATGGTACCACATTGGCTGTATCTAGGTAGAGGCAGTTTCAGGCCGGGCCTTGCTGAGTCATTGCTACGCAGAAGTAGCTTGATGGATCTACTTCTAGTCAGGCTCCGGAAGTTGCACTAGGCCTCAGGCACATGGCACAACAATTCCCTCTTGTTTTTTGTATGGCAGATAAACATAGCCCCTGTCTTAGGTTGTCTGCTCTTGCAGTTTCAGTCTTACCCGTCATGGGGATACAAACATCAATGGTTTGGTCCCTGTCTTAGGTTGACTGAATGCAGAGTGATCTTACCCGTCTTTGGGTACTATGAATGTAAT
>CAUYPK010019167.1:0-40641 GCA_963574355.1 Loris lydekkerianus
GGTGGAAGGAGGGGGATTGGTGAGAATACATTTGTCGTGCATCTTACAATGGTATATGTGAAACTTAGTAAATGTAGAATGTAAATGTCTCAACACAATAACTGTGAAATTGCCAGGAAGGCTATGTTAACCAGTGTGATATAAATGTGTCAACTGGTCTATGAAACTAATGTATGATGCCCCATGATCATACCAATGTACATAGCTATGATTTAATAAAAAAAAAAAAAGAAAGAAAGAAAAGAAAAGAAAAGCCTGGGACCAGATGGCTTCATGTCAGAATACTACCACACCTTTAAAGAATAACTAGTGCCTATATTACTAAACCTCTTCCAAAATATAGAAAAAATAGAAATACTACCCAACACATTCTACAAAACAAACATCATCTTGATCCCCAAACCAGAAAGACTCAACAAGAAAAAAAAATTATGGACCAATATCACTAATGAATATTGATGCTAAAATACTCAATAAGATCCTAACAAACAGAATCTAAAAACACATCAAAAAAATTATACACCATGACCAAGTCGGATTTATCCCAGGCTCTCAAGGCTGGTTCAATATACATAAATCTATAAATGTAATTTAGTACATAAACAAACTAAAAAATAAAGACCATATGATTCTATCAATTGCTGCAGAAAAAGTTTTTGATAATATCCAGCATCCCTTCAAGATAAGAACACTTAAGAAAATTGGTATTGAAGGGACATTTCTGAAACTAATAGAGGCCATCTACAGCAAACCCACAGCCAATATCGTATTGAATGGAGTTACATTGAAATCATTCCACTTAGATAAGGAACCAGGCAAGGTTGCCCATTGTCTCCATTGCTCTTTAACATTGTAATGGAAGTTTTAGCCATTGCAATTAGGGAAGAAAAGGCAATCAAGGGTATCCACATAGGGTCAGAAGAGATCAAACTTTGACTCTTTGCAGATGATATGATCATATATCTGGAAAACACCAGGGATTCTACTACAAAACTTTTAGAAATGATAAAGGAATATAGCAATGTCTCAGGCTACAAAATCAACACCCATAAATCTGTAGCCTTTATATATACCAACAATAGCCAAGCCGAAAAAAAGTCAAGGACTCTATTCCTTTCACAGTAGTGCCAAAAAAGATGAAATATTTGGGAGTTTATCTAACAAAGCACATGAAAGATCTCTATAAAGAGAACTATGAAACTTTAAGAAAAGAAATAGCTGAAGATGTTAACAGATGGAAAAAACATACCATGCTCATGGCTGAGAAGAATCAATATTGTTAAAATGTCTATACTAAACAAAGCAATATATAATTTTAATGTAATTCCTATTAAAGCTCCATTGTCATATTTTGAAGATCTCGAAAAAATAATACTTCGTTTTATATGGAATCAGAAAAAACCTCAAAAGCCAAGACATTACTCAGAAATAAAAACAAAGTAGGAAGACTCAGCCTACCAGACCTAAGACAGTACTATAAATCGATAGTAATCAAAACATCATAGTACTGGCACAAAAACAGAGAAGTAGGTTTCTAGAACAGAATAGAGAACCAAGAGATGAATCTAGCTACTTACCATTATCTGATCTTTGACAAGCCAATTAAAAACATTCAGTGGGGAAAAGATTCCCTATTTAACAAATGGTGCTGGGCGAACTGGCTGTTGACCTGTGGAAGACTGAAACTGGACCCACACCTTTCACCATTAACTAAGATAGACTCCCACTGGATAGAAGATTTAAACTTAAGACATGAAACTATAAAAATACTAGAAGAAAGTGCAGGGAAAACATTTGAAGGAATTGGCCTGAGTGAAAATATTATGAGGAGTACGCCCCCAGCAATTGTAGCAGTATCAAAAATACAGGACTGGGACCTAATCAAATTAAAAAGCTTCTGCACAGCCAAGAACATAGTAAGTATAGCAAGCAGACAGCCCTCAGAATGGGAGAAAATATTTGCAGGTTATACATCTAACAAAGGTTTAATAACCAGAATCCACAGAGAACTCAAACTTATTAGCAAGAAACAAACAAGTAATCCCATCTCAGGATGAGCAAAAGACTTGAAGAGAAACTTCTCTAAAGAAGACAGGTGTACAGCCTACAGACACATGAAAAAATGCTCATCATCAGAGAAATGCAAATCAAAACTACTTTGAGATATCACCTAACTCCAGTAAGATTAGCCCACATAACAAAATCCCCAAACCAGAGATGGTTGGCATGGATGTGGAGAAAAGAGCACACTTCTACACTGCTGGTGGGAATGCACACTAATTCATTCCTTTTGGAAGGATATTGGAGATCACTTAGGGATCTAAAAATAGACATGCCAATTGATCCTATAATTCCTTTACTAGGTATATATCCAGAAGACCAAAAATCACAATATAACAAAGACATCTGTACCAGGATGTTTATTGCAGCCCAATTCATAATTGCTAAGTCATGGAAGAAGCCCAAGTGTCCATCGACCCATGAATTGATTAACAAATTATGGTACATGTATACCATGGAATATTATGAAACCTTATAGAAAGATGGAGACTTTATCTCTTTCATATGTACATGGATGGAGCTGGAACATATTCTTCCTAGCAAAGTATCTCAAGAATGGAAGAAAATGTATCCAATGTACTTAGACCTAACATGAAGCTAATTTATAGCTTTCATATGAAGGCTATAACCCAACTATGGCACAAGAATATGGGGAAGGGGCCAAGGGAGGGGAGGGGAGGGGGGAAATTGGGGTGGAGGGAGGGTAATTGGTGGGGTCATAGCCACGGTGCATCTTACAATGGGTATAGGTGAAACTTACTAAATGCAGAATATAAATGTCTACATACAATAACTAAGAAAATGCCATGAAGGCTATATTAAACAGTTTGATGAAAATATTTCAGATTGTATATGAAACCAGCACATTGTACCCCTTGATTTCACTAATGTACACAGATATGATTTAATAAAAAATAAATAAATGTTATTTACCAAGGCCACATTCAAGAAAGCAATACTAACTAGACATAGGAATAATAACAGCACGGTTTCCTTCAAGCCAAAGTAATGGTAACACCTAGCTTTCCATTTTATATACAGATTTGTCTACAATCTTGGCAGGTATTTATTTCACATCTATTTGGTGCAGGTAAACACTGAATGCATACTATGTATCAGGTGTGTTCTAAGTGTTGAAAATAAAAGATGAACAAGACAAAGTCCTAGGCTTTAAGAAATACAGTTGAATGAAGGGAACTCACCATCACTTTGTGCTGGTGTTATAACAGAATTATGTTGTAGAAGTTCAGAGACAATGCAACTCTACTAGGGGGAAGTCCAGGGATAGCTTCATAGGCAATGTGACATTTAAGCTGGCTATGGAAAGGATGGAGAATAGGTCTAGCAGGGGTGGGAGAGATTCTGTCCTTCAGAGGATAGCCATAATAAAAATAAGAAGATGAGCTCTGAGTACCAATTCTTAGGGCACTCAAATCCACTTCTGCAATCCTATGACATTAAAAAGAGAGCATTGCTTATCCAGATAGCATGGTGGAAGTAAGAGAACCCAGCCAAAATGGGGAAGCTGCCCAAGATATCCAGAGAGGCTGATCATGCAGATAAAGCTTCTCAAGAAACCTACGGTAGCCTTTTCCTAGATGCTATAAAGCAGAAACTGCAGACAAATCTCTCCAGTGGATTAGCCTTTGGATTCTTCAATTTCTGGATTTAAAGACTCTTGTCTTCTTATTGCCAATATAGTTCCCCTCATAATTTCACAATAATTAGTGAGATATTTAGTCAGCCCTTATCCTTCACATTTAATGGCCTCTCCAGTGGTAAGGTAGTGTCAGTGGATGTACTGTGACTAACATACAGTTTGCCAAGACTGTCTTGGTCTTAAAGTTCAGTCCAGTTGGTTACCCTACAATTTCCTCCTTCCAAAGCCTTTAATAGATGTTTAACATTACTTTTCCTAGTAAATTTGTTCTTTTTAAAATCAATTATTACAACATATAATGTACAGAAAAGGACATAAAATTACATGCATACAATTTTTATAAGGTCACCTAGCATCAGAAACGATGTAAATGATATAAATGTTACTGTCCCAGAATCCTTCCTCCCCCAAACACATTCTTTATCCCAAAGCTACCTAGTTTCCTGACTTTTTTGGCAAACATTTTTCCCTTTTTAAAAATATAAATTTGTCAATGGTATTAAACTATAAAATTTTATTTGAATGTTTTATTTGAACTTGATCTACCAAAATATTTTGGTTTTGCTTTTATTGCTCAGCACTGTTTATAAAACAGATTTATGTTGTTGCCTGTTGATGTGTAGACAGTTATATACTCTTCCCTTGGATGTATTTACAATTCATTCATCCATTGTACTGACATGGCATTCGAATTGTTTCCAGTCTGATGTTATTATAGTCTATGCAGCTGTGAACATTCTTGTATATTGATCCTAGTATGCATGTACAAGAGGAGCCCTAGGAAAGTGCTTGCAAAGGCGTGGTCCATAGATGAGCAGCTCAACACCTGGTGGCTTGGAGGAAATGCAGATGCTCAGGCCCCCAGCCAAATTTACTGAATCAGATTCTGCACTCTCACAAGATTCATTTCCATATCAAAGTCTGTGCGAATATAATAGTAAGGACAGGAAAGTATGAGTTCTTCTCTGGAGCATTAGCTAAGGAATGCAGGCACTGGAATTAAACTTTACTTGACACCAACAGCATTATAAGCGTTTCCAGCCTTCTGCATCCTCACCAACACTTGGTACTGTCAGCGTTTTAAATGTCTAGCTGATGAGCATAGACTAGAATCACTTAGATTTGCTTTGTATATTCCTAATCACTTATGAGGTTGAACATCTTTTCATATGTTCATAAGGATTTGGATTTCCTCCTTTTAAACTTCCTTTACTAGGCCAGGCATGGTGGTTCACTCCTGTAATCTCAGCACTCTGGGAGGCCGAAGCAGGGGGATAGCCTGAGCTCAGGAGTTCAAGATCAGCCTGAGCAAGAGTGAGACCAAAAAAAAATAGAAAAAAATAGAAAAACTAGCTGGTGTTGTGGCAAGCACCTATAGCCCCAGCTACTGAGGAGCCTAAGGCAAAAGTTTGCTTGAGCCCAAGAGTTTGAGGTTGCTGTGAGCTATAATACCAGGGTACTCTACCTACAGCAACAGAGACTCCATCTTAAAAAAAAAAAAGAAGAAGAAACAAAAACCTTCCTTTTCTAGTCCTCAGTCCAGTGTCCTATTGAGTTGTTTCTCATTTTCCCTTTAGTTTGTAGAAATTTGCTGTATATGCTGGGGTTTTATAAAATTGTTGGTTATGCGTATTATAATTTTTAGCAAGCCAGAGTGGCTTCTCCTTTTATTATTTACTTGATGAACAAAGAATTTCTTAGTTTTTATATACGTAAGTTAATCAAATTTTTCATTTATGTTTGGTAATTACTGTATCTTGTATAAAATATCCTTCCCTACTCCAAGGTCACCAATATATTTCATTATAATACCTGCAGGGGTTAAAATTTTCTTAACTTTTTAATTGAAGTATAATTAATATAGTGAATTAAACATAAAAATTCAACTTAATAAATTTTCACAAACATCTTTGGCACCTCCTGCTCACCAATCCCCTCTCGGAGGTTTGTCATCCATGACCCTTCCAGTGCACACACCAGTTCTAGACCTCCCACCCATAGTAGCATCCCTAATCCTTCCACACATCTGCGTGCCTGTGTACCCACCTCTAGCTGAAGACTGACTGCAACTCAGAGGGAAGCTTCTTACTTGCCCAGAGACTAAAGACCAGCTCTGGCCCAGGCACACAACTTTTCTGCTACCCAGAGGGCTGCAAATACCCCTTCCCCATGGAGATATTAAATCCATCCATGGCAGGGGAGCTAATGGTTTCCAAGTTTTTCCATCCCTGGATACATTCTGTCAGCCTCAAGGTATCCTGCAGAGTTCTCTTACATCTAATAGTTATTCTTTCATCATGGCTTAATAATTCTTTATATTACATTTTCCTTACTTCAATCACTGCATAGTTTGTCTCCTATTTGAACCTAAACCTTTACGTTTCTGAAACAGATTTTACCATCCTCTGAAATATGTAAGATTAAATTTTTATTACTTGAATGCATTATGGAATTTACTAGTGATCTTCCCTGACAATTTTTATGGAAATAATTTTTACAAAGGGTTAATTTATTTAATGATTAGGAACATCTTCAGGTTTTTATTTTATTTTATTTTATTTTATTTTCAGTGAGTCAGGGTACTGTACTTTGGATACAGTGTCTTTTTGTGTGTGTGTGTGTGTGAGTTAGGGTACTGTACTTGGGTACAGTATCTTTTTCCAGGAATTCTTTTTATTGTATTCAAATTTTTAAAAGTAATGGCATAACATTCCCCCTCTTTTTCATGTTAGTGTATGGCATCTATAATATCATTTTTTTGTACCTTAATATTGGTAAGATAATAGAAACACTAAAATAAACACTAAATTAAAAAGAGCTAACAACCTTTTGCTTCAACTTTTCTGTATCTTGTTTTAAATGTGCCTTTTATATGTGACATATAACTAATTTCTTTTCTATACTCTGAAATTCTTTGACTTTTAACTAGTGCATATTGTTCATTTATATTCAATTATTAATTTTTGTTTTTGATTTTCCACTTACTCCTTTTCTTCACCTCTTGCCCTCATTTGTATTAAATGTTTTTTATTATATAACACTATTTTTAACTTGTTTCTAGTTTAAAAGTTATTTAATTTTGAAACTGATATTCTAGATATTAAAAAATGCATTGCTAAAAGCTTTACCATCTTATTGGATAAAATAAATGCCCTATTATACCTTAATTTATGTTAATTTATAGATAATATAGTCACTGTTTAATATTTTCATTATATATCCTAGACGCACTAGACATTATTATCACTATTATATACCTTATCTATTTATTTTATTTTCCCACCAATGATTAGAGCTATTAAAATCTGTATTTTCCTTTATATTTCAGTTCTCTTTTCTAAGATAGTTTTTCTTGTCTTGAAGTATACTTTAGTATTTCCTTCCTGAGCATCTGTTGGTAATGAACACATTCAGTTTTTACTTTTATAGGTATATCTTTATTTAAACTCCTGAAAAATACCTATATAATTTTAGATTGATAATTCTGATTTTTAAACACATTAGGATTATTCCACGAGCTTCAGGCTTTCATTACAATAACTGAGAACTTAGTTATCTTGCTGCCTTAGTTTGAAAATAATTTTTCTCTCCCTATTTTTCCTTTTTCTTTTTCTTAGCAATTGTCTCTGTAGATATTACATTTGCCATACCCACAATAGGGAATATTCTCTTGGACTTTGATAATAAGTGTGTTAGATCTCAACATGGTTTCTTCATAACGTTTCTCTCACCGTCCTTCCTTTATTTTCTCACTCATTGTTTGGTGCTACATCCTGGATAATGTCTTCTCACCTACTAGTTTGCTAGTATATTTTCTGCTGCATCCAATACGCTACCAAATAATGTCCACTGTCTACTGACAATGACCATTTAAGAAGTTCCTCTATTCTATTTCAAATTTCTGTCACTTTTTATAATTTCCTATTCTCTTCAGGTACCTATCACTTTCTACCTATCACTTATTTCTTTAAACACACTAAATTTAATTTTTTTAATATCTAGCCCTGGCAATTATAATATCTGCATCTGAAAGAGGCTGTTACTAATGTCCAGTTGTTGTTTACCCTTTGCACTGTTTCCTTATGTGTCGATTTCTTAATTATCTCTTCCCTTAAAAAAAAATATTTTGTATAAGTTCCCTTTATTCAAAAAGGCTCCCATGTCCTTCTTCCAGCAAGCTAGGGCACAACCAGTTAGAAATTATCTTAAATTAAGTCATACCTTGAGGTTCCCTAAACTAAGTTACAGCATACACAAGATTCACATCCACACAAAAGTCTATGTGGCCACAACTTTTAGGAGATTTGTTGTTATTGCTGTTGTTCTCATTTTTCTCTTATATTCAGTAACAAGACACTGCCTCCCCCTCCATTTTATAATAGTTCTGTCACTACCTGGAAAAGGGATGAGTTTTATTGTAGTTTTCTCTTACCCTGGCTTACTGTGGAGAGGGTCTTTTCTAACAGTCTCCAACACTGACAGGCCTTGAGCCTTGACTGTATTGCCCTTACCCACATTCTCACTTTTCCCATGTGTCCAGTATCAACAGTGTCTTTGTGGCATAAATAGGTTTCGCATTCCAATATTCTCCTTCCTAGTCTGGATATAAGGAATCAACAAAAAATTGGCCTGTGAAGTTTCTGCCCTTTCTTTTTAATTCTTTGAGAATTATTAAAGGTAAAGAGAATTTTTAAAAATTAATTTTTAAAAATTTTTAAAAGATAATTTTTAAAAAATAGTTTATCTAACATTTTTCATTATTTCAAAAGAATGATCGGTGCAAATAACATCCCCTCTCATTAACTGAACAAATACCTCATTAAAATTGTCAAATTACTAACAGAGCTTAATAGGTGTTGTTTATCCACAAATTAAAACAAAGCACAATTTCAATGCTTTCATCTCCTTGGCTTCATGGTTCCAATTTTTAAAGGCCTATTTGTCCATATTTATCTGTCCATAAAAGAGATAACTAAGAAATGCTGGGCTATATTTAAATTTCCTCATGAGGCAGGTCTCTAAACACCTTTTATTCGAGTTAAGAAAGATACAAGTTTAAACATAGTATTAAAACAAGGAAATCTACATGTCTCAAGGGTTGGATATAGTTATTATAAAAAACACACTGGAGTTCCTGTGGAAGTAAATCTCAGATGATGTTAAAAAAATGGAAAAATAAATCATGCTTATATGATTTATTTTTCTGTCAATG
This sequence comes from Loris lydekkerianus, assembly GCA_963574355.1. NCBI lineage: Eukaryota > Metazoa > Chordata > Mammalia > Primates > Lorisidae > Loris > Loris lydekkerianus. Next base: position 8,934 of record CAUYPK010019167.1, read on the forward strand.
TTGACAGAATCAACATTGTTAAACTGGGTATATTACCCTAAGTGATCTGTAGATTCAATGCAACCCCCATTAAAATAATATTATCATGTTTTGCAGCTCCAGGAAAACTAATTCTATGTCCCCCGTAGAACCAGAAAAGAGCCCAAATAGCCAAACAAACCTTAAGCAAAAAGGACAAATTGGGAGGCAGCACTTTACTAACTTCAAAGTATACTACAAGCCTACAGTAAAGAAAACAACATGGAACTGGCACAAGAACAGACCTCTGGATCAGAACAGAAAACCCAAATATAAAGCCATACTCATATTGCCTTCTGATCTTTGACAAAGCAGAAAATAACATACACTGAGGAAAAGAGTCCCTACTCAATAGATGCTACTGGGAAAATTGGATAGCCACACGTAGAAGATTGAAACAGGATCCACACCTCTCACCACTCACAAAAATTAGCTCATGATGGATAACAGACTTAAACATAAGGCATGAAACTACAAGAATTCTAGAAAAAAAAGTTGGAAAAACATTACACACATTGACCTAGGCAAAGACTTCATGATGAAGACCCGAAAAGGCAATCAAAGCAATGACAAAAAATTAACAAGTGAGACCTGATTGAATTAAAAGGCAACTGCATAGCCACAGAAACAACAGAGTAAATGGACAACCTACAGAAGGGGAGAAAATATTTGCATGTTATAAATTTGATAAAGGGCCTATAACTGGAATCTACAAAGAACTAAAGCAAATCAGCAAGAAAAAAACAAACTACCTTATGAATACAAAAAAAAAAAAAAGTGGACAAAAGACAGGAACAGAACTTTTTCAAAAGAAGATAGACAAATGTCCAAAAATAAATAAATAAATAAATAAATAACTGCTCAACATCTCTAATCATCAGAAAAATGCCAATCAAAACCACAATGAGATATCATCTAACTCAAGAATGGCTGTTATCAAAAAATCCCCAAACAGCAGGTACTCGTGTAGATGCAGGAGAAAGGAAGACTTATGTACTGTTGGTGGCACCTCAATCTAGTATAACCTCTATGGAAAGTCGTGTGGAGATACATCAAAGAACTAAAAAGAAACCTACAGTTTGATCCAGCAATCCCACTACTGGGTATTTACCCAAAGGAAAAAATGTCATTATGTCAAAAAAACTACACGTACCAGAACGTTCATTGCAGCACCAGTCACAATTATAAAGGTGTGGAATCAACCCAAGTGCCTGTCATTACATGATCGGATTAATAAAATGTGGTATATACACCCTGGAGTACTACTCAGCCATTAAAAAAAAATACCTTTTACAACAACCTGGAAGGAATTGGAGACCATTCATGTAAGTGAAGTTTCACAAGAATGGAAAAAGAAACACTAATACTCACTATTAAATTGTAACTAACTGATTGAAACCCATGTACACATTTGGGAGTAAAACTCAATGGAAAGCAAGCAGAACCCCTTAAAAGAGCTGCAAAATGCTGTGAAAAATACACTTCAGAATTATTACATCAAGGACTACATGTCTTTTTGATAATTGCATCAAAGTGTCTGTTTGTGATGTCTGGCTGAAGCATAGATTATTCATTTCAATGAGAAATTATTGCATATTTATGGTCACCCACAGTTTTGAATGTCATGCATCTGCTGGCTTTATCACTCATCCAAATTTACTGCACTATTAGACACTGTCTGTTTTGTTCTATGTAAGAAAAATAACCAAGTGACTTTTCTTCATGTCTTCCATCATGCCATAGACCTGGTGGTCTGGATTTGAATTTGCTGCAGGTGGCTTGGGAACATTGCACACTTTTCTAAACACAGCTATACATTTAGTCATGTTTACCTGCTATGGGCTGTGTGCATTGGGACCTGCCTACCACAAGTATCTGTGGTGGAAAAAATACTTGACATCATTACAGTTTATCCATTTTATTACTATCACCATCTACACAGGTCAATTCTTTTTCATGGAAAATTGCAAGCACCAGTTCACAGTCTTTCTGTACAATATTATGAATGTATTAATACATATATTATATCTTTTTCCTGTTCTTACTCCATTTTTGGTATGGTGCTTACACCAAAGATCAGGGGCTGCCCAAAACTGTGAAAAATGGAAACTGCAAAAATAAGTAAAATATGAATCTGTGATTGAGACTGCTATCTTCTCTTCCTTGACAATCAAGAGATATTTAACTAAGCAGTGCATTTTGTACATTTCTTAGAAAATATTGTATTTTTATGATAAGTTATTATGATTTCTTATATTTGAGAGCCCAAAGATTCTAGGTAACAGTCTTCTTTTTGTTTTATTAAGAGAACTGTCTTAATAAATACTGTCGCCCTCAGTAGAGTGCTGTGGTATCACAGCTCACAGCAACCTCTAGTTTTTGGGCTTAGGTGATTCTCTTACCTCAGCCTCCCAAGTAGCTGGGACTACAGGTGCCCACCACAATACCAGGATATTTCTCTGTTGTTGTTACAGTTTGGCTGGGGCTAGGCCACCCTCAGTATATGGGGCTGGTGTCCTACTCACTGAGCCACAGGCACTGCCCCAGGTAAGTCTTCTGATAATTAGAGCCTAGAGCAGCCTTCCATTTTTTAGCTGCTTTTAAAGCTAATCTAAAGGTTTTGTTTAATACATTTTGTTACAGTGGAAAAAAATAAAGTACAATGTCTGTTTTTTAAAAGTTGTTTTACAACCCTTGCCTTTCTATTAAAAAACATGAGTTAAAAATAATTAGTTAATCCTTTCTCTACCGAAAGATAGTAGACTCTATGTTATGGATTAAATTATGTCCCCCAAAAAGATATGTTCTAACTCCTAATACCTCAAAATATGGCCAGACTTTAGGACTGGGTCATTGCAGATATAATTAAATTATGAAGTCATACTGGAATGGGATGGGCCCCTAAGAACTACGTCCTTACAACAAGAGGAGAGACACAGAGACACACAGAAGATAACTTCGTATAATAAAAGTCAGGGACACAGATTAAAAATATGTTGCCAGGAGCCAAGTTAACATGTGGGGCAACCGGAAGGTAATACAGACAAGGGAGTATCTTTCCCTAGAGGCTTTGAAGGGAGCATGGCCCTTAGTTACATACATCGAGCCTCCAAAATTATGAGATAATAAATTTCTGGTTTTTTAAACCATCTAGTTTGTAGTATTTTGTTATTGCAGCCCTAGGAAACTAATGCATTCTATTAAAATTTTATTTTTAATTTGATATCTTATATGTAACTTTGGTGAAGCCATTTTGTATTAAATATTCATGTATGAAGTATAATTCTTTCAAGAAGGCTCGCTTCTTGGCATTTGCTTTAGTTCCTCAAAATATTATCACAGCTTCTCATTTGTAAATTGTGGAGAAAAATAGTCTTTTACCCATGTTTCTTCTTGGAAATAATTTAAAAACAATAATGAAGAAGAAAATCAGAAATGCAAATTCTTTACACGAAATCAGAAGATATCCCTAACTCTGAAGAAATGCAAATTTCTTACATAAAATCAGAAGACATTCATAACCCTGAAGCACAGCAGATAAGAAAAAAAAAAAGCTTCCTAATACAAACCAAATCAAAATGGAACTGGAAGAAGAGGAAGTTAAAAATGCCTACAGTTACAGGTCTGATACAAAAGAAAGAACAGCTCTCAAAAATAAGTAACCACAGCCTACAGAGCAAATCCATTTGGGAAAAATGAAGGGGAGATGCTGATTCTGACAGCAGAAGCTTTAGATCACATTTTCACAAGGTCTCGAGAAGCTGTGAAGGTTCTTGCTGGATGAAGAATCTTACAGATGTTTCACAGTTTTAGGATTCAAGGTCCAGTTGAAGAAGGCTTAAGGAGAGATATTCCACATAGGGAGTTGTCATTCAGTGTGGAAGCAACTGAACGTATTTTAGGAGCTAAAATACCACGAGCACATACACTAACTTGTGTCATTAAAGGTGTTTCCCCTTAACCTGAAACCCTGCCCTGTCTCCTCTCATCAACTTTCTATAATACAAATGGCAGGTCCATAAAATGGAAAAATTATAAAATAATATGACAGATGAATGCCACAAGAAAACTCTTACTAAGAAAAAAATGATTTAAAAAAATGGTGCCACAAACATTATATCAATTTTGACTAAACATACTGAAGATATTTTGAAAGAGAAAAGATATCACCTTTATTAAAGGTACAAACAAACAAAAAAGGATATAAAAGTTCAGGAAAGATATGGTGAAATAATAGAGATAACTACTTGAACCAACAGAGTTCAAGAAAGAAGTAAAGGGAAAAAACAAAATCATTTGCAGAAATGAAGACAGAAGACAGGACTTTGAAAATCGGATTGATCGATGGGAACAACATGAAACACAATAAAACAGTCTAAAAGGATTATGAGAAAAATGTTAGATGTAGTAAACAGGAAAAAGAAATAAAATGATAGAAACATTATAGACAGACTTTAATAAACAATTACTGAAATAAGATTAAAATCTTCAAATGGAAGGACATATAGTATCTTGGAAAAATAATTGCCACAGTATGATGCTCACCAAAACATACCTCCAAAAATATTACTAGAATTCTAAAATAAGCAATCCTTTAAATAGCCAGTCAAAAAGAACAATCTGCCTATACAAAGCAAAGCCACAAGTTAGAAGGCAATGAGAAAAGTCTACAAAATACACAAGAAATAAATACATGTGACATAAGATTTTTATCCTAGCCTAGGTGATACAATCAATAAATAACATAACCAACCAAAAATGTTGTGAGAGAAAAGAAGTTTGTAAATGTTGTAAGTAGCTGATTCAACATCTTTTATAGCGGGGGTGGGGGGGTGGGGAGGAGTGTCATTTGAGATTAATAAATCACCATAAACCAGGAAGCAGGTGGTCAAGAACCTGTCCCTGGGAGGCAGAGAGGCTGGCAGGAGGTGGAGCCAATTAGACATCAAGAATCCAAGCCCCTAGTCCAGTGATGTTTTTTCAGTCAGTGTGTTGTAAGGATCCTAGGTGTGCCACAAAAATTTTTAAACATCATTAATTAAATTATTTTCAAAAGGGTTTGGCACCTGTAGCTCAGCAGCTAGGGCGCCGGCCACATACACTTGGGCTGGCAGGTTGAAACCCAGCCTGGACCTGCCAAACAACAATGACAACTACAACAAAAAAATAGCCAGGCATTTTGACAGCACCTGTAGTCCCAGCTACTTGGGAGACTGAGGCAAGAGAATCATTTAAGCCCAAGAGTTTGAGGTTGCTGTGAGCTGTGGCGCCACAGCACTCTACGAAGGGTGACATAGTGAGACTCCGTGTTAAAAGAAAAAAGAAAAGTTATTTTCAGGATGGTACCGGTGGCTCAAAGGAGTAGATTACCGACCCCATATGCCGGAGGTGGTGGGTTCAAACCCAGCCCTGGCAAAAAACTAAAAAAAAAAAAAAATTATTTTCAAAAGAAGTTCAAAGCAGAGTATTTATAAAAGTATTTATATTTTTTACTCTTTTTTGATCAAGATAATTTAAGTGTGGGGCAGAAATTCAACGATAGGTTCAAGTGTGCCATGAGATAATAAAGGTTGAAAAACACTGCTCTAGTGTAAGCTTCATCACCACACCAGACTCACAAAAGACAGATTCAAGGATAAAGTTATTGAGAATTTCAAGGTGACCACAAGAGTTTTAAACCCCTTCTGAAGGTTGGGTCCTATGTGATTGCCAAGTCCATGTCCGTGTAGCTAAACCACTCTTGTGTGTGTGTGTAATATGCATTAATGCTCTTTATATACCAATAACGTTTGCTAGCTTGTATTACTTATAATTGCAGAAGTCAAACATGACTTGAGTATTACAATTTTAATAGTTTTTTTTCTTTAAAACATATGTATATTTTGGCACCCTCATTGCATATGTGTTGTGTGTAAGTTTTAAATGCATCTATTCAAAATATCCAGTGGCTTTTTTTGGTAGTCTTTTTATACTTTGAGTCCATGTGTGAATCTGAGTGTAGGAAATAAAAGAACAGATCATGCCCCTATTTTCTTCTGCAATTCCCTGAGCCACGGGCCAAGCCTGAGCAGGAAGGAAGTAAGAAGATTTGAAAAGACTGTGAAATTAAGGTTTTAAATTGGGTATCAGGCTGACACTTATTAACCAAAATGTTCATATATCTAAACACAGACATGTGCATTTTAAGGTTGTTTTATAAATTAACCGATTATAATTAAGATCACGGGCAATTAATTCCACAGCATGGTAAGCAATTTAACACAATTATCCTTGGCTATAATCTTGATGCCAAGAACCTCCTAATTTCTCATTCTAGTTTCTTCCTTTCCATTCAGTTGTAACCGGGGAAAAAAAAGAAAGTATTATATTTCGCGGGAATATTTATAAAACTTGATAAAAGTGGATATAGATATGTTAAATCATTTAATACTTAATTTACTAATTTAAATTTAAATTGCACACAGACTTTATGGCCACCCTGTATAACAATTCAGGTTACCAAAAGAAAGAGATAGAAGACAACCAAGTAGATGCTTTACCTATGTTGCACTCATTTCATTCTTACATAATAATTCTGAAAGACAGGCACATATACCTCCATTCCTACACAGAACAAAAGTTAGGAAGGATAAGTATGCTAGCCAAGGTCATCACATACTAATGGATTAAATAGCTCTATCTGACTAGAAAATTCTTCTATTACCTTTCTTTGCCTTCCCATTTCCCCCCTTTCCTTCTTAAATATTTTCTGTACATTTACTATGTACCGGGCATTAAAAGAGATAATATAAATACAGAAATGAGTGACCAAAGCCCTTGGTAGCACAAAGTCCAAGGCTGTGCCATCAACAAGGTAATTACCAGCCATATGTGTCTGCTTATCAGCACTTAAAAACAGCCACTATGAACCGAAGTGGGCTATAAAGTTAAATCATGTGCCAAATTTTTAAACTTTAGTAAAAAAAAAAAAAAAGCAAATATATGACTAACAATTTTTCATATTGTTTACATTTATAAATGATGAATTTTGGATATATTAGGTTAAATAAAATGTGTGCTTAAAATTTATTTCATCTGTTTCTCCCTACTTTTTTAATGTGGCTACTAGAAAACTTGTTACAAATATGTCTCACATTTTATGTCTATTGTTTATCACTGGTCTAAAGATGCCCTCTCAATCTGGCTTTAGGATATATAAATGAAATTTCCTATAATTTTAAAACGTCATACTTCAGGATTATTTCAGATAAGAAACACTTGTTATCCATTTCCTGATATCATCAATATTTCTTACCTATACATTCAATCTCTCTCAAAATTTTGGAAATAAAAACAAAATTCGCTAAGCCCTGCTACTTTTCCTTCTTCTGAAAAAGTACACAATGAGCACAGAGATATCACAATTCAAGACACAGATATTCTTATATTGATAAAAAAGGCTTTGTTCACATCCCTAAAAAAAGGCATTTTTAGAGATTTTCCAAACACATTTAATGTCATAGCATGCTTTTCTCCCAGTATGAAAAATTTTGATATTTAGAATATGGCATATTAAAAATAGTTTTCATGTTTTCCTAAAGATGATACAGCAAGATGTGTTCAAATAATAATACACTTGTGTTTTTATGAAATGTCTTTTAATGTGAGCAATGGGGAATCATACAAGGAAGGTTATCTTTCCTATTATAGGCATCTTTCCTAATATATTATTACATATTGAATATAAACTAATTTATAATGCAAAATTAAAGCAAACACTCCAAAGTTGTAGATAAACTTCTAAGATCAATCTTGATCCACTTGTAAGATCAATTGAAAAGGTAATTGTAAAAACTGCATACAGCATTGAAAAACTCCAAATTTATATTGGAAGTGCATGGACCAAAACTGTCAAATAATCATATAAACTATACTGTGCCTCAGCTCATACCTCTGTGTGTACCATAAAACTCACACTTATAAGTCCCTCCAATGTTAATTTACTTTCATTGCCTTGAAATACTCCAATTTTATAATCAAAGAAAATGATCATAAATATACATGTGTTCCTTGAAAGGGCCATATATGCAAAGCAACCCCAAAATATCAAAGGAGCTGAGAAGTGGAAGAACAAATCAAACAAATCAGACAAATCCTATTAGTAAATAGTGATTTACTGGGGGGAATTATAGACAGATGTATGGTATTAGGCAGCTGCAAGGCAGGTAGATCTCTGCACTGTTACTCCCCAGGAACAGTCCAGACCCAGAGTTTGTATAACACAGGAAATGGAGGTACATACTCTCTGGAGACAATAATATTGAGGCAACCATCCAGAACAGGCAAGAATATGACGTGCATCATAGCCCATAATTCTACTCGGGATTTATAGTGAGTACATGTTCTTCCACTAAGGACAGTAAGTGATCAGGAGGCATTCACAGGACTAGTGTCAATTAGAAGTCAACATGGCAGATTAGCATCCAAGATAGAGTCACTTTTGCCTTTACAATATAAGACAATATAAGCATATATAAAATACAATACAATAAAATGGAATAAGTAAAGAAATGGGAGTCAGAAGACGGATACTCGTTATGAGGTTTGAGCTAGTCACAAATTTTCTCATACTTAGCTTACTTATTTGAAAAGGGGGAAAAATAAGATTAGCCATTCCTGAAAATCCTGAGAATGAAGAGAAGATATATATAAAAGAAATGTGTTATCAGTAAGGTGTGCCACAAATTATGCCATTATACATTCCATTATTTTATTATAAACATCTACCCTTCAATGTTTATTACAAGCAGCTCTTGTAGCAAAAAGTAATAAAAACTATTTTAAATATATTAGATTTCAACTTTTTAAAAACATTTTTAGAATTTCATTGGTATAAGTTAATTTAAAAAAAAAATCGCACCAATAAATGAAAATATTTATGAGAAGGCACTTGACGATTACAGTAGAATTTGGGGGGATCAGTGCCCCTGGAATTAAAAGCCTAAGCAGTGACAGTATAAATTACGCAGGCAAGCATTAACTACCTCTCACACTACCTGTTGTGATATACTGGATTTCTGCATAAAAGTAAATCTATTTAGGGCTTGGGTCCTGTACCTCAGAGGCTAGAGCGCCAGCCACATACACCAGGGCTGGTGGGTTCAAACTAGGCCTGGGTTGGGTCACATCTATGGTGCATATTTTTATCTATAATAAAAAAAAAGAAACTGTAAAAAAAAAAAAAAAAAAAAAAAAATGGCCAGGCCTTGTGACAGGAGGCTAAGGCAAGAGAATCTCTTAAGCCCAAGAGTTTGAGGTTGCTATGAACTGTGACGCCATAGCACTCTACCAAGGGCAACATAGTGAGACTCTGTCTCAAAGATAAATAAATAAATAAAATAAAAAATAAAAAGGTAAATCTCTTTAGAATAAACATATTATTTTTAAAAATCTGTTTTCCACTAAATGGGTTGAGAATCCTTTCCTTCCCTTCCATGCTTTCCTTTCTTCCCCTACCTCCATCCCCTCCCCCTTCACACAGTGCTAGAAGGCAAGAACAAGGAATTCAGCTTTTGCTCTGATATGGAGAGGGAAGCCCTGGTGCAGGAGGCAGGTGGAGAAGCTGGAGCATTTGCTGCACTGGTGTGGGGGAGGATTCTCATGCAAGTACTGGGGGGAAATAATGACCATTTTTGTCTAATTATTGAAATGAAACCATTATATTATACTTAACCAGGAAAAAAGTTCAAATTTATACAGGCACTAGGTTTTTAAAAGCAACAAAGAGAACAAAATCAGAGGAAAATAAACCAAACCATAAATCACAGCTGTGAGAAGGTGGTGGCATTAATGGAAAACTTGTTTCATTTCTCCAAAGACCTTTTAGTAGGCTAGCATTTTTTATGAGGGAAAATGGAAATCTAAAAATTTGCTGTATATCTTAGTACAACATGAATATAATGGAAACAGTTTTGTCTTCTTTAAGCTATCTTCAAAGGGAAAAAAAGCCATTTATAAGGTGTTTTTAAATCTCATATGCCTAGCACTCAGTGGGCTTTATTTGTATTTGGTAGGGTAGTAACTGATCTTACATCTATTTTACTTTTTTTTAATTGACCTTGTAATTGAATATATTTATGAAGTACAACTTAATGTTTGATACATATTTCTAAATTCTATACCTAATTTGTTGAGAGTTTTAATCTTGAATGGATGTTGAATTTTGTCAAATATTTTTAATGCATCTACTGAAATCATAATTTTTTTTCATCTCTTAATGTGACGCATCTCATTTATTGATTTGCATATGTTGAACTATCCTTGCTTCCCTGGGTTAAATCCCATTTGATCCAAGTAAATGATTTCAAGTAAATTAATATATTAAAGTTCAGGGAGGTTAAATAAATCACCTAAGTCCATTCTGCTGGTCAGTAGCCTACATTTAATTGTAGGGAAAAAAAATTTTTTTTGAGACCAAGTCTCACTATGTACTCTGGGTAGAGTGCCATGGCCACATAGCTCACAGCAACCTCAAACTCTTGGGCTTAAGTGATTCTCTTGCCTCAGCCTCCCAAGTAGCTGGGATTACAGGCACTCGCCACAACACCCTGCTAGTTCTTCTATTTTTAGTAGAGACAGGGTCTCGCTCTTCCTCAGGCTGGTCTCAAACTTCTGAGCACAAGCAATTCACCTGTCTCAGCCTCCCTGAGTGCTGGGATTACAGGATTGAGCCATTATACCTACCCTGTGAATAATGTTTTATGGACTGTTTGAATGTGCTAGTATCTTACTGAGAATTTTTACATCTATGTTCATTAGGGATATTGTCCTTTATTTTTGTTATTGTTGTTACTGATTTAATTTCCTCATTCATTATTGGTCTATTCAGATTTTCTATTTCTTCAATTTAATCTTGGTAGGTTGTATGTATTCAGGAACTTATTCATTTCTCCTGTGTTCCCAACTTTGTTTGTATATAGTTACTCAAAATAGACTGTTTTGATCTTCTGTGTTTCTATCAACTTTAATCTCTCCTTTTTCATTTAAAATTTTACTTTTCTCTTTTTATTTTAGTAAATAAAACTTAGTAAACTTCAGTAAACTTTAGCTAAAGTTTTATTGATTTTTATTTCCTTTCATAAAACTAACTCTTCATTTCATTGATCTTCTAAATTGCTTTTTATCACTATTTTATTTTCGCTCTGAGATTATTTCCATCCTTCTACCAATTTTGGGTTTAGTATTTCCTATTTTTCTAGTTCCTTGAGGTTCATCATTATGTTATTAGAAATCCTTTCTTTTTTTATGTAGGCACTTATTGCTATATGTTTCCTACTAGAACAGCTTTTTCTGTATCCTATAGTGGGATGTGTTTTCCTTTTCTTTTTCTTTTTTTTTTTTTTAAATCACAAGGAATTGTTAAATTTTATTTTTAATTTCTTCAATGACCCATTGTTTGTTTAGAAGCATAGTTTTTAATCTCCATTCATTATATTTAAGTTTCTGAAGTTTTACTTGTTTTTAGTTTTATACTATTATGATCAGAAAAGATACTTTATATGATATTCTCCTTCTTAAATTTGTTAAGACTTAACATATGATCTATCATGGAGAACATTCCATGTGCAGCAGAGAAGAATGTGTATTCTGCAGCTGTTGGATAGAATATCCTGTGTATTTGGTCAATGGTACAGTTTAGGTCCAGTCTTTGTTGAGGATCTGTCCTTGTCAAAGGTAGAATGTTGAAGTTTCCTACTATTTATTATTGTACTACAGTCTACTTCTCCCTTTACACGCAAGATTTGCTTTACCTATTTGGGTGGTCTAGTGCTGGGTAAATATATATTTACAAATGTTATATTCTCATTTGAATTGATTCCTTTCCCATTACATAATGACCTTCTTCTTTTATAGTTTTGACTTAAAGTGCATTTAATCTGGTATAAGAATGGTTACTCCTGCTTATATTTGTTTTCCATTTGCTGGGCTATTTTTTTCTATCTCTTTGCTTCCAGTCTGTTTGTCTTTAACAGTGAAGTGAGTTTCTTGTAGGCAGCATATAGTTAGGTCCTATTTTTTTATCCATTCAGCCACTCATATCTTTTTTTTTTTTTTTTTTAAGAGTTTAATTCATTTAAATTCAAGAGGGTGGTGCCTGTCGCTCAAAGGAGTAGGGCGCTGGCCCCATAGACGGGAAGTCACAGGTTCAAACCTAGCCCCAGCAAAAAACTAAAAAAAAAAAAAAAAATTTCAAGATTATTATTGATAGGTAAGGATTTACTCCTGTCATATTATTGTTTTCTGATTGTTTTGTAAATCCTTTTTTCCTGTTTTTTATCCATTCAGCCACTCCATATCTTTTAATTGAAGAATTTAATCTATTTAAATTCAAGATTATTATTGATAGGTAAGGACTTACTCCTGTCATATTATTATTTTCTGACTGTTTTATAGATCCTTTTTTCCTTTCTTCTTCTCTTCTTTTTCTTTTGTGTATCTACTATAATTTCTTTCTTTGTGGTTACCACAGGGCTAACATAGAGTCTTGTAGTTAACCTAATAACAATTTTGTGCACATAAAAATACTCTAGATGTTTTCCCTCCAACCCAGAATTCATATTTTTATTGTCTCAATTTAAAAATTCATCTATTATATAGTCCTTAGCCACCAATTGTATCTATTGATGTTTTTAACTACTTTGACTCTAAACCTTCATTATTAGAGAAGTAAAAAATTTACCTACCACCATTAGAGCATTAGAGGTATTCTTAGCTTAACTGTAAATTTATCTGTACTGGGGAGTTTTATATTTTCACGTTTTCATGATAGTATAATACTGTCTTTTAGTTTCCAATGACAGCAATTTCTTAAGTATTTCCTTTAAGGCTGCTCTAAAAATTATTTCCTTCAGTTTTTTTCTTGGCTGGAAGGATCTTTATATCTTCTACATTTCTAAAAGACAGCATTGCTGAATACAGCATTTTGGGTTAATGTATTTTTTCCACCACTTTGAACACACCATCCCATTCTCTCCTGGCCTATAAGGTTTCTGTTAACAAATCTGATGACACTAATGAAAATTTGCTTTTATGTGAGTTAATATTTTGCTCTTATATTTTTTCAGAATTTTCTTTGACTTTTGATAGTTTGATTATAAAGTACCTTGGAAAGAATATTTTGGGGTTAAATCTAACTGTGAATTTTGAGATTCCTGCATCTGAATATTCCTTTCTCTCTGAAGACTTGGGAACTTTTCAGTAATTCTTTTATTAAATAATTTAAGAGCCCTTCTCCATTTCTTCTCCCTCCAGTATCACTATAATGGAAATACTTGTTCACTTAATAGTGTTTAAGTCCCATCAACTTTATTTTTTTAAGTTCTTATTTATATTTTTTCCCAGACTAGGTTACTTCAAAAGACCTATCTTCATGCTCAGAATTCTTTTTCTTCTTCTTTAGTCTATTGTTGAAGTTCTCAATTATATCTGTTATTTCACTCCTTAAATTATTCAGGCCCAGATTTCTGTTTGGTTCTTTTCTATATCTACCTCTGTGATGAATTTCGCATTCAGACCATAAACTTTTTCCTGATTTCAGAGTTTTGTGTCCATACTTCCCTGCATCTCACCAAGTTTCCCTAAGACTGTTTTGAATGCCTTTTCAAACATTTCATAAATACCCCTTCTTTAGGTCCTGTTACTGTGGAGATTTTTCAGTCTTTTGGGGTGTCATGTTTCATTGCTTTTTCATGTTTTATTGCTTTTTCACATATATCACATTGATATACATGCATCTGGTGGAATAAATCACTTTTTCCAATTTTATGAAATAGGTTTTGGAGGGAGAGACTTTTTCCTACAGAGATATCCTAGGGTACCAGCTGGGTATGGTGTCTTCACTTCGGTTCCATGCAGACTCAGTAATTTGGTCTCTGTGCAATTTCTTTAGTTGTAATCCTCCTCAGCAATGTCTGAAATTTGGTCAGTGGCTAGGACTTAAGAGTTTATGATAGTAATGGCTTGATTTTGCTGGGGACAAAAATCCCAGGTTGGTTGTTGGGCTAGGCACATATGGGCACAGTGGGCCAAGAGACTGTACAGCGAGCTTTCTGTGGGTTGCAGGTTGGTCACTGGGACAGATACAGTTGTATGCAGCAGTGGGGTAGTCTCTCTGGGGAGGTAGAACCACTGGTAAACTGGCCACTAAGCTCAGCCTGGGGACACAAAGACTCAGCCAGCCAGCCAGCTGGTGCAGCACAAGTGGCTTCCCTGATATATAGACTTTTAATTCCCAGAGGAAAGGTGGCACATAGTTTGAACACTGGGGTCTCAGTTGTTCTGCTGGGCCTAGACTCCAGACAGCCTGAGTCATGGTGCTACAGATACTAATCTGAATGTGGCAGAATGATGACGGAGCCTCAGGGATGGAAAGGTATCAGTGGCTTTCAGCACTCCAGTGTTCCACCTAGAACAGGATGCACTCCAGTTATTCTGGAGCTATACAGCCATGTGAACTCCCAGAAATTCTCCAAGCTGGCTTCAGGTCTTGAGAGGACTGAGGAACTCTTCTGGCATTTGTGCTGGCAATAGAAGCTTCTAGGGGTCTCCACCTTACCTTTCCCTTATAAGAACTTCCCCCAACTCTGACCTAATCCCTGCAGAGAGACAATGCAGCAGAAGCAGGTATCTTACTCATCTCTCTATGGTGCTATCCCAGATTTCTGTGCTCCTCAGGGATGTTGCTGTTCCCCTGGTGCTCTCTAGCATTATTCCTCAGTCTCTTCAGGTGAAATGTGGTTGTTTATTTGCCGGTTTTATCCCTTTTTTGAGAAGGACAAGTACCAGGCAATTCTAGTTGGCCATGCTGACCATCATCCTCTATATAGGCTAATTTTAGAAGGGGATTGCTATCCTAACAAAAAGTCTCGTTCATTTTATTGAGAGAAGGTTCCATTGCACTAATTTGACATGAATACCGTATGCAAATATGTTTATAAAATATTCATTATTATGAATAAATGTGGAAGAAAAATCAAATAATAAATATTAGGATCTCAAAGGAAATGCTCAGTCAGAGCCAATCAACATGAATGGTGGGAAATGATTAAAAAAAATTTGTAAAATATAATACAAAGCAATGTAATACAAAGAAAGTCAGCAAAACAGAAAGTTGCTTAAAAATAAGAAAACGATAAAATTGAAAAACCTTTAGCAAAACTGGTCAAAGAGGGGAGAGAGAGAGAAGAAAGAAATACAGAGAAACCTGTAAGAGTCATATAGATGGGGAGGAAGCTTTGTAAATGGGCTCTTAAGGAATATCATTTTAACGATGACCTATCACAGCCTGGCATGGTGGCGCTGCAATCTTAGCACTCTAGGAGGCCAAGGCTGGTGCATGGCTTGAGCTCAGGAGTTCCGGACCAGCCTGAGCAAGAGCAAGACTCTGTATCTACTACAAATAAAAAAATTAACAGGGCATTGTGGCAGGCACATGTATTCCATGTGCTACTGAGAAGGCTGACGTAAGAGGATCACTTGTGGTCAGGACCTTGAGGTTTCTGTGAGCTATGAGGTCATGGCACTCTACCTAGGGTGACAGTGAGATTGTGTCTCCAAAAAAAAAAAAAAATAGAATGACCTACCAAATGACTGAAATAGGATAAATACACAAATTCAAAGTCTCCAGCAGTATAACAACTATGATAATGGCAAAAATAGCTAACCTTATTATGTGCCACAGTTACTGTGTTTACACAATACCATAAACCTCATTTCCTAACTTCATGCTGTGATAGTGTAAGTCAGTCTGTCAGTATGTCAGTATTGTGATGAGCTGTGTCTTATGAGTCTAGTAGCATATCCTTAGGATAGGGTCAAAGCTAGGTAAAACAATTTTTTTTTTAGTCTATTACACTTTATAATTTAGTTTTATCTAGGAAATTATGATTAATAATCAGTTCAATTTTATTAAGCACCAGGGTATATATTATGTACTTCATAAGCATTACCTAAATACTTTAAGATGGAATTGCTATTATTACCCACTTATGAAAAGAAGAAATTGAGTCACAGAGCAGTTAAGTAACTTGGATGAGGTTTACATCTAGAACTGACAGAGCCAGAGTTCCCACCTCATCAGATTAACTCCAGTGCCTTCACTCTTAATCACTATGCTGTACAGCTTTAAACATCAAGGCTTAGGCCAGGCATTGTGGCTTACGCCTTAATCCTAGCACTCTGGGAGATCAGCCAGGTGGATTACTTGAGCTCAGGAATTACAGACCAGCCTGAGCAATAGCCAGACCCTGACTCTACTAAAAATAGAAAAACTAAGGCCAGAAGTTCTTGAGACCAAGAACTTGAGGTTGCTGAGAGCTATAGTGCCACAGCACTTTAGTCAAGGTGCCAGAGTGGGACTCTGTCTTAAAAAAAAAAAAAAAAAGAAAAAGAAAAAACTTAGCAAGGCTTGAAGCAGAGATTAATAGTTATAGAGAGAGACAAATAATTCTTAATCATAGCGATAGAAATTATGAGTTATCTTAATTCTTATGTTCTAATTTCCTTTCCTTTTTTAAAAATAATATTTATTCTAAAGAAAAACAAATTGGGTAATTCTAATTTGAGTCCAGAAAATTGCCAGGTATTCCAGACAAAACTGCAAGATCTATATTTTCTTACTATTTAAGGTACATTCTCTTATTATAATAAGTATCTTAGTGACTGTGTCAGATGCTCATTGCAGCTATAACTTATGAAATAGATTAATAATAATGATGTGGAGACAAAGCTTTGCTGTGTACATTTTTTTAGACTATACCTTAAAATTAAATGGTTAATAAGCATAAAAAGTATTCATTTTTATCCAAAGTAAAAAATGGGAATACATTTAGATTATTCAAAAAAGAAAAACATTTTATATATTTTACTAATTGTTTACACAAAATCAAAATTAATTGCTGTTCACAAGCTTTGAGACATTTCTGGCTTATAAAAAAAGTTGTACCAAATCCAATAAAGGGTTGATAACCAGAATCTATAAAAAACTCAAGAAAATCAGTAAGAAAAAAAAATCTAACATTACCATAAAAATGTAGACAAAAGACATGAAAAGAAACTTTGCAAAAGATAGACAAATGACCAATAAACATATGAAAAGCTGCTCAATGTCTCTAGTCATCAGAAAAAGGCAAATGAAAACCATAATGAGCTATCACTACTTCCAGTGAGCATGGCTTTTATCAAAAATTTCCAAAACAGCAAGATGGTGTGGATGCAAAGAGAAAGGAAGACTTAGACAGTGTTGGTGACTGCAAACTCGTATATCCTCTATAGAAAGTCAAACGGAGATAACTCACACAACTACAAGTAGACCTACATTTACCCAAAGGAAAAAAGTCCTTTTATCAAAAAGACATGTGCACTTGAATATTTACTTCAGCATGATTCATAATGGCGAATATGTGGAATCAACCCAAGTGCCCATCAATGTATGAGTAAATTAACAAAATGTGGTACATGTATACCATGATGTGGTATATGTATGCCATGGAGTACTACTCAGACATAAAAAAAAATTGGTGAACTAATACTTTTTGTAACAACCTGGATGGAACCGGAGACCATTCTTTCTAAGTTAAGTTTCCCAAGAATGAATGGAAAAAGAAACACCACATGTACTCACTATTAAATTGGAACTAACCGATCAATACCCATGCACACATTTTTGGTAAAACTCAACAGAAAGCAAGTAGGTGGGAGGGGGAAGGAAGAGAGGGGTAAATTCACCCCTAACAGGTACGGTGCATACTATCTGGGTGATGGGCACATTTATAACTTTGATTTAAAATGTACAAGAAAATTTGTGTAACCAAAACATTCATACACTGTAATATTCTGAATTTTTTTTACATGTTGCAATTATTAAAGAGTGGTTTGGCTGAAAACAAAACTTCACATACAACAAAGCAGTGATGAAATTAAAGATATTTAATTCTTACTTGATTCAAGATATATTTCATTTTAAGGAAAGAAATACCGTATATACTCGAGTATAAGCCGAGTTTTTTCGGCACAAAATTTTGTGCCAAAAAAAAAATCGGCTTATACTCAAGTATATACGGTAATAGCTGTCCTATAGCACTTAGAAATAATTTTTATTATAATTTTTTAACATTTTCTGCAACCTTTACCTCCCCATGAAGGTTTATGATTACTTAGAGACCTAGACTATCACAAAAACTAATCTACTCAAAAATTTCTTTTTAAAGCATGTAAACTGCACAACATTCTTCTTCTTTTGATCATATCTCTGCAGTCTACATATAATCAGTGTAAAAAAATAGTGTACAGTGATCCCATATTCTTTTAGCAGTAGTTTTAGCTTACTATGCAGAGACATATACATATTAAAGTGTAGTCTACCTAGGTGCTTTCTCCTCCTAATTTATATTCATTCATTCATTTAGCATACATTCATTAATGCTTACTACATACCAGGCTCTATGATAGGTATAGTCAGTCTTTTAGCTTTCATGAAGTTATGGTTCTATCAATAAGCATTTCAGATTCCTCAGCAGAACATTTTTACATGGGTAGAGACTTTAGAAAATCTCAAAACTTACCACATAGGTAACAGCTGACTTTTCTAACCTTCTACTCATAATTTCACAATAATCTATTGCTAGTAACTGGGATTCTCTCGACAAATATTTTAGAAAAGGCTTTTATTTTTGGTTTGGTACTAAATAAACAATGGCCTAGCCCTCTACAGTAAGCTCTATGAATAGGAAAAAGGAAGACATAAATGAATTTCAGCATCCAAACTAAAACCATGAGAGCTGTTGAACCCTTCAATGAGTTAAGGAACTCCTGTGTGCAAGATGAAGACAGGAATGATTTATCTGAGATGGATGGTATTTGAAGACAGGTTTTCATCAAGCCTGATCCTGAATAAACTCCAAATGTCACAGAGTCAGTAGAACTTTAACATATGATAAAGAGCTGTAGAACATAGTTTTTAAGGAGATAGGTTTTAAGGTTACTGTCTATTAAACTATGACACTCGTTAGAGCCTAGCTTTATGTGAATATTTGTCAGCATTCACTTCTATACACATATCTTCAACTCTAGACTAAGTTGAGACCCACACATTATTCTATCATTCTGGGGCCTCAAATTACCTCATCAAACCTTACAAGAATTAAGTTGTAGACCAACAAAAAAAATCAAAATTTTAAAACACATCTATTGCGTTATCTTTAAGATTCTGACATCATAGTCACAAATTTAGGTTTGGTGAATATTAGTTGGAGTAATAAAAATGTGTTTTATAGAATTTAAGTTTGGAAGTGAATGAACCTCCCCTTGGTTCTTGAGTTCCTTCTATTATAATCCAAACAAATAAATAAAAGCTGGTAAAAATGCAGTGTGATAAGGACTTTTTACACAAAAGTGTCTTGAAAATCCAAAGAGGAGTTTATTCTGCAGACTTTTGAATGTTTCTTCCAAAACCAATCGAAGTCCCAATCTACAAGAACAGTTTTTCCTTAATGACAGCCTGAACCTCAAGAACATGAGTAAAAAGTTCAAAAGAGGGAAAAATGCAAAATAGTTTCTTTTAATCAATAGCCCCTTGAGTCTTTGAGTTATTCAAGTTCCAGAGAATTTCTCAATCACACATAAAGGTCTTTAAGAAATCATATATATTTTTTTCTAAATAATTTTATGTAACCTTTTAAATACAGTAAAAACTCTATTATAGATAAAACTTAAAAATTACAAGAATTTATACCTTACTATAACCTTCAATATTCAGACACACATCTTTCAAATGTTCTCTCGAGTTCAAATATTGGAGTGTAAGACTAGTTATCAGTCGTTGTTTTCAAAATCTTTTTATCTTTTGACACAGTATTTGAAATGAAATATAAAGAAAAGAATTGTTCAATACTAGCTCTCTGACTTTGCATTTAAATGGATGCAGAATAATGAACATCAATGTGCTGCTACCAACATTTACGTAATGAAACTCACCACGTTCCTTCTGATATCCCACAGAAGAGGGCACACGTTTAGCGGGCCAGCCAAACTGGACGGGCAAGGTATGTAATGATTCCAACATTCTATTTCCAAAACATAAATTTAGATCTTTAAATGGTTTAATGGCCCTATTTTGTTATACAAATTTTCAACACTAGTGTTATAGTATTAAGTACTATTCATAGAGAGTAAAACCACTTAACTCCACCTGTTGTACCCTGACCTCAAATAGCTGAAGAGTAAATATTATTGAATGAAGACAAAATAACGCCAAATTTTGCTGGTCTGAGGATGGATAACAAATATGACATTTGCTTTCCAAAGGAGCACCATCTCGCAAAAATAGGAAAAAATGAACACATGATTTATTCACAGTTTTAAAAGAGATTTTAAGTAACACATTTTCTTAACATGATTTGGAGCCATGTCAGCTAAATAATCACATAGAAACTTTAGAAAATATGAATAAGCAAAAGCAAAGAAAATTAAAAATCACCCCTAATCTCATCACCCTGATACTTTAGCAATAATTGTAAGTCCTTAAATGCTTCATATAGGACAGACACTATTCTAATCCTTTTACATGTCTTACCTAATTTAATCCTCACAGTAAGCCACTGCTGCTATTATATTATATAAATGAAAAAACTTAGACTTTCAGGGTTTAAGCGCAATAGTAAAATGATGTGTATGATTCTCTGAGCAAAAAAAAAATGGGTGGAGCCAGGATTTGAATTAAGGTAGCGAGACTTCAGAAATCATATTACTATTTTATACTGACTATATTTGTCACAATTAACATATGTGATATATTCCATACCTCTACTATGCTTGAATGTATAATACATAAATGCATACGAACTTTTTAACATTGAATGATTTTTTTGCACTTAATATATCACGTAAATCTTTCTTTATAAATGTACAAGATACACATAGTCATTTTCACCCCTTTACATAGAATTTTGTTGTATGGATTTAACATACTGATGACTTATTTACCAGTCCTCTTTTGATGAGTTTTTTGTTACTTACATGTTTTGTTATTTATAACCAGGATGAAAATCTTTGAACACATTTATGTACCTATTTTCTTTTGTTATTCTAAAGGCCTAGAGTGAAACTGCTAGTTCAAAAGTTACATAAATATTATAAAAATTTTAGGATTTTAAAACATTTTGAGCACTAAAAATCCAATGTCTCATTGTAGGAACTCAGTAAATGGTAAATAACTGACTAACTATAGGATCTATTAGTTTAACTGTCACTCATGTGGTTATACCCCAGGTTATCTCTAAAATTGTTTCAAGGGAAAATAAAAGAGGCTTGTGTATGTGGGTAGTTTTATAAAATTCCATTTGAAATTTTAGAATTTATTTACCGTATATTCCACCAAGAATGGGGCCCAGATTCACTGAGCAGAGTCTGATTTTCTATTTATTATCTGGTGCATGGATAAGTATTATTTAATCTCCAAATCAGAACTAATTGAATTTTTTCATTGATTCCCTACTAATGAAAGAGTCTAACAGAAGTAGACAATTCATCCACTTAAGCAAAATATTTTGTAAACATTAAGATGAAATGATAGTTGTTTCAACACAAATGGAATTTCTATGTGAAGTTCTATCATTATTTTATATTTTTCTTATTCTTTTATTAAATTGATTAGAATAGCATCAATACAAATCATCATGTAACACAGGGGAAGTTCTCACTGATCACAAAACTAGGGAAGAAGCAAAGGCTCACTTGTCCAGATTATAGAATGCATTTACCATAATGTATTTGTCATACCTACAAATGCACCAGATATTATCAACTAAAACTTTAGCATTACTAAATAAGTAATGAGTTTTGTTGATGGAAAATTAACATTAGAATGCACTCACATTTATCATTATTATCACAAGAGTATTTTAATGTATGACAATTTTTGAATTTAGAATTCAAAGGTACATTGAAGAATTTCATTTTCTTAAACTTAAATTTGAAAATGTAGAACTATTCAGTTTTGTTTTCCCTCCATAGGTAATAAATAGAGTTGGAAAAAAAAGCAATTACACATTTATAAAACTATCGTATTTCTTCATGTTTTGTCCAAGGAAATTTTTGTTGGGTCAATATTTTTATCGTCTACCATAAAATATTTGTTGTCATCTCAACAATTAGCATTTTTCAAGGCTCTGTCAGGGAAATTGTACGTAGTTAATATACAACTTCTTTTACAGGGAACTATTTAACTTAAGAAACCTTTCAGGAGTCTCACAGAGAGTTGCATCATTTATTCTACTTTGGTCCTAGAGTCTGTCCCTGCCTTGTAAACAATCCCTTCCCACATTTCTTGACTGATTCTATTCTCCTTTCTGTTACTTCTACTTTCACGGCTAAGTTTTCTTATCTTTATTGTGTGGTGAACTAGATTTCAATAAAAAATTTCAGTCTAATGACATTTTATTTGTCTAGTTAAAACACAGTTTTTTAAAAACCTGAGTCACCATGTCCCAAAACTGTAATTTGTCTTCCTCTCTACATTCCCATCACACATCTAACAATGAAATGAAGCCAGCTGCTAAGATAGGAAACAAGTTACTGCCATAAGCTAGCTATAAATAGAGACAAGGCAGACCTGATGCATTGAAGTTCAGGCTTTATATGCCCTGAGATGTCATAGGAAGGACATGCACTTGCTGTTCATTTCAAAGGGTGTTGACCTTCCTTATTAGGTGGGACATGTTTTCATTAAAAATGGGAAATTGGGGTGGTGCCTGTGGCTCAAAGGGGTAGGGCGCCGGCCCCATGTGCCAGAGGTGGTGAGTTCAAACCCAGCTCTGGCCAAAAACAGAAAAAAAAAAAAGAAAAAAGAAAAAAAAAAAAGGGAAATTGGAGTATTAAGAGACCTTTATCTTGCACCATTGCATAAGAAACAATTACTGGGGAATTATTCAACTCTCTTGAAAAATACATTATGTTTACCTGATCAGATTTTTAATGAGTGTACCACTTGTCCCTAAATCATTATTATTCTTCCTTGAATTACCATTCTCATCTAAATACTGTATATTGAAACTAGTTTTTAAATTAGTTCAGTTCATTTTTCCAGTTATTAAAAGCTTACTTGAAATTTGAAACTGTTGGGCTAAATTTCTATATTAATGACTCTTTTAAAAGCTGCTACTCTGCTAGACCAACCTGAGCCTTGGGTTAAAAGGGCAAAGGCAGAAAGAAATTTTAAAAACTGGTGAATTCCCAATACAATAATTTCTTTCCTTTGTAACTAATATTAGTCCTTATCATGGATACAATCAAACCCTCAGGACTAAAGCTGCATGTATATACCACATTTTCAAATTTGAATTAGCTAAAAAAGTGGTTATCTTGAGCATGGATCTTCTACTCTTAAGCACAATTTGAGCATAAATGTGAGAAGACCCACAACCTTCCCTACAGCCATGGCAGCATTTTCTCAAATTTCTTTTATAGCAGTATCAATTACCCCCAGATTTCTGAACATGATGTAACATTAATGAATTAAAGTAAAACAAGCCACTGAAAAATGCATTTTTTTTTTTGGAGACAAAGTCTCAATATGTCACCCTCAGTAGAGTGCTATGGCATTACACCTCACAGCAACCTCAAACTCTTGGGCTCAAGCGATTCTCTTGCCTCAGCCTCCTGAGTAGCTGGGACCACAGGCACCTGCCACAACACCTGGCTATTTTTTGTTGCAGTTGTCATTGTAGGTTAGATACTGGGGCCGGGTTCAAACCTGTCTCCTTCAGTGTATGTGGCCGGCCCCACAACCACTGTGCTACAGACACCCAGCCTGAAAAATACATTTTTAACAGAGCAGTATTTACAAGTATAAATGTTTTTGACAAAATATGTGCTGAAGGACTGTTAGAGAGTCTACTGCAACTTTAGGGCCAACAATTTTGTACACAATTTTAAAGTTATCTTGAAGATGATGATATTGCATGCAATAATTTAGAAAAGAAACTGACCCATCTCCAGATTCTTTTGGAAAGCTGAAGCAAGGCTCAGAATTCCTGCACTCCAACTACGTTCTGAAGAACCACCTTCACCTTCTTTTATAAAAAGACTAACCTTTAATCGTTAAATTTAAAAAGGAAAATTATAACTTACTCTTCTCCCTAATTGCTGTAGATGAGTTATTAAATTTCTAGCCTTATGTAATATTTTCATAAAATATGGCATTTTTATCAAGAAAACCACAAATTGGATTTGAGCTTATGCACTGTAAAACCCAGATGGTTTGCTTAACTACTCAGACATCCTCCAGTTCAGAAGTTAATTGAATTAAAAACTAAAATTTTGATGACTGGTATGCTTTGAGGGACTCAAGCAGAAGGATAAATTAGCCTCATGTATGGGGTGTTAATAGACAGACTTAAGAAACCATAACAATCGGTCAGAGAATATTGGCAAAGCAGAAGAAAATATATGTTTACTATAGGTTAGCTAATTATATATTACCTGGACTTCCCAGGGTACAGATGCTTTTCTTTCTCCATATTTTTACTCACTGATTCAATATTAGTCATGATTTTGCCCAATTTAACTTGTTCTGGAATTAAAAAAAAAAAAAAATTCATTGTATACTACAAACAGTTTTCAAGTTTTACATGCATTTTTTCAAATTAAATTGCAAATCTCAGATTTTTAATAACAAGAGGTATAATGTTCTGTTAAAATTTACTAACACAGAGATACTCAAAAAACACATTTGAGTGCTTTTTATCACCCCATGCTACTTAGCTATTTTGCAATTACTAAAATTTAGGACTGAAGAGTACGGTGTAAATGAACTGCATATATCATAAAAGAGACAGCTTCCAGAGAGATGGCTGAAACAGCATAGCACATACCAATGAATACAAAAAGATATATATATCCACCATTGTTACTATTACCAGTAAAAAGCTTAGTTTTTATAGGAGGGAGTGCTATTTTAAAATAATTTGTCAAATCATTAGTTATAGAAATAGGAACACTAAATTCTCCAGAAATCTCATCACTTCATAGAAAGACTAAAGCCCAGAAAAGACAAAGGTCTCGCTTCTTAATAAATCTAGCTCCTAGAATCGAAAGAGAAATTTACAATAAATTTTTTTTTAACATGCATCATCCATTACTTTCTATTGTGCACAGATAATGGGGCTAATGATCTACAATTTGAAATATTTTAATAAAAATATTAAGTCATATCTACTGAGTGCCTTCTAATTACTAGTTCATTAAAAGATATAGCAAGCACATGAGCCAAAAACCTGTTTTATAAAAACTACAAACTAGTTGGCATCTCAATGCCAATAAATGGAAAAGTATATTAGATTACAGTATTTAATGTAGATTTAAAATGTGTAAGAATATAAACTTTTGACAGAAATGGAAAACAGAATGTTAATCTGTATTCATTGCTCAGCCTCTGTATCCATGGTTTCCACATCCAAGGGCTCAACCATCCATAGCCCATAAATATTTCAAAAAATTAAAAATATAATATTAAAAATAAACATTTTAAAAATAATATAAGAACTATTTACCCAGAATTTACATAGCATTTAGTATTACAGGCCGTCCCTAGGTTACAAATGAGATAGGTTTTGTAAATTTGTTTTTAAGTTGAATTTGCATATAAGTTGGAATAGTTGCATGTACCTATTACCTATAAGAGCCTCCATTAGTAAATTCAAGATGTATGTCAGCTGGATGTTCGTAACTCAGGGTCTGCCCACATTCTTACTAAAATTCAACCATTTTGCTTAGGTTAGCATTTGCTAGATTAGTATAGGCCTTCGTTTAACTTCCAGAGTTGTAAAAAAGTTGATTGTAATAGTTTTTGCTGGTTTGGAACTTGGGGACTACCTATGTAAATTAATATAGAAAGACGATTTTAAAAGATCCCCAGTGTAAGACAAAGTAACAAATGTTAGAAACCATGTCTGCTCGTTTCTGCTTGCCAACAAAATTTCACGAAGCCCCTAACTCAGTGAGGACATGTAGTTCTCTGGAAAGATGCTTTGAAGAAAAAGTAGGATAGAGCACATGACTCCCACATTGCTTACCTAACTTGCTATATTCCTTAAAAGACAAATGACCTTATTCCTCGCCTTTTACTAACCATAAGAGAATCTCTGATGGGTTAGTGATCACACCTCAAATGTACACTTACACCCAAACTTTGATTTGATTCTGCTTTAATTTCTGAGCAAGTGCGATGTGATATTGTATGTACTGAAACTCTACAACTGCAATCTCCAACCCCTGGTACTAATAATAGAAACAAAGTGCACAATAAACGCAATGTGCCTGAATCATCTTGAAACCATGGCCTGTTAGGAACATGGACACACAGCTCCCCTCTCACCCTCCCCCACATCCCTGGATTAAGTATCTTCCATGAAACCAGTCCCTGGTGCCAAAAAGGTTCCAGCCCATGGCCTGTTGGGAACTGGGCCACACAGCAGAAGATGAGTATCAGGTGAGAGAAGCTTAGTCTGTGCTTGCAGCCTCCTCACTGCTCACATCACCACTTGAGCTCTGCCTCCTATCCCCTCCACAGTCCCCATAACCAATCCAAGGAAAATTCTATAAAACTGGCCCTTGGTGCCACAAAGTTTGGTCCTGCTGCTCTTCAGCCTGTATATGAACTGTGAGCTAAAACACTGTGCTGGAGCAGTATTATAAAAACTCTATAAAGTACTATTCCCCAGCTGTAGGCCTCCATCTATAGCAGCAAACCCAACCTTTTTGGCACCAGGAATTAGTTTCATGGAAGACAAATTTCCCATGGTCTGGGTTTGGGGGAGATGGTGTTGACATGATTCAAGCACACTATATTTACTGTGCACTTTATTTCTATTATTACATTATAACATATAATGAAATAATTACACAACTCACCATAATGCAGAGCCAGTGGGAGCCCTGAGCGTGTCTTCCTGCCACTAGATGGTCCCATCCTGTGTTTGCAGCCATTCCCCAGCTCTAGCATCACTGCCGCAGTTCCATCTCAGATCACCAGGCATCAGATTCTCACAAGGAACTCACAGCCTAGATCCCTCCCATGCGTGGTTTACAGTACGGTTCATGCTCTGATGAGAATCTAATGCAGCTGCTCATCTGGCAGGATGGAAAGCACAGGTGGCCATGTGGGCAATGAAGACAGGCTACAAATCCACATGAAGCTTTGCTCACTCACCTGCTTCTCACTTCCTGCTATGCTACCCTGTTCTTAGGCCACAGATGGGTACTGGTCAGGTCATGGCCTGGGGGTTGGAGACTGCACATCTGTAGTCCTCAGTAAGACTTCTAAATAAAATTAACTCTAATTTGTTTAAATGCTTGATTTTTTTTTTCTTTAGTCAACACTAGAAAGGACATTAAAACATAAAAACCCAACATTGCTTCTAATCAGTTCAGATGAACCTTTAGGTTGGAAACCATATTTACTGTGTGACTTTGGGCAAATAATAACATCTCTGAGTTTATAACCATTCCCTTTATATAGTAAATATAAAATATAGTCCCTATTATATAGTAAATATAGTAAAATATAGTCCCTAAGCCAATTTCAGCAAACTCTACAATTTCAGTTCTGAAATACAAATTATAAATCACTTCTGATTGTAATACTCAAAGAGAGACAGAGAGGCAGGAAAAGAAAATGCAGGTAAAGGGATACTTAAGAGTTTGTTTAGTGAAATTAAAAAGAACAGAAGGCATTAAAACAGTGGTTCTCAATCTTACTAATGCCACAAGCCTTTAATACAGTTCCTCATGTTGTGGTGATCCCCAACCACAAAATTATTTTCATTGCTACTTCATAACTGTAATTTTGCTACTGTTATGAATCGTAAATATCTGATATGCAGGATGGTCTTAAGGGACCCTATGAAAAGGTCGGTCCACACTCAAAGGGGTCGCGACCCACAGGTTGAGAACAGCTGAGCTGCATTAAAACTTCTAACCAAAGGTCATAACACTACCCACCATGCTTTCCTGAGAGCTCAGTTGTCATCAATCACTCATTCACCTGGAATCAAGCATCCATTCAATTGCCTTCCCTTCCTTCCTGGGCTCACTTTGCTCTGACATCTCCAGCTGTTAGGTGTGCCCCGAGGCTCCTTTACTTGCATGCCATGGTCCACTACCTTGGCTAAATTTATTACCTAAATGTGCATGGATCACAAAGCTATGTATCTTGCTCAGACCACTCCTGAACTGAATAACCAACTATATCTATTTCAATCAGCCTGGTTCTTTCATTTTTAATGAGACCACTGTCCACCATGAACCTAGAAGGCGTCTTAACTATTCACTCTCCCTTGACCCACTCAGTCATTAAATCCCTTCCATCTGTTTCCACACATACCACCTCAATTCAGATCCTTATCAGCTCTTGTCTGATACATTAATATCAGCTGCCTCACTTAGATTCCTGGTTCCAACCATGATATACTCTAGTCCATCTTCCCTACTTTTCATAAATGAGCTTTCATTTCCAATTTATGAAATTTTTATTATCATTGTGTTATTATTTTCATTTCACAGTGCAGAGAACATGTTTGTATAACTCCAATTCTTTGAAATTTGTGAACTCCTACTTTATAGATCACTATGTAGTCGACTTTCTTAATATTCCATATTTGTGTAAAAATAACATATATTATCAAATTGTTAGGAGCACTGTTCTATATTTACCTGACAAATCAAACCTGTACATTTAGTTGGTCAAATCAAATACTTTGTATACTTATTGATATATATGTATGCACAAGTGTACATAATTTATTCTTTGCTAAATCATTTGAAAGTAGATTGTAAACAATGACATTTCACTCTTAAATACTTCATCATGTAGTTTCTTCAACATCTCTACTTATAATACCCACCCAAGAAATTAAGTGATCCAATAATATTAAAGAAATTCAAAATATTTCACTCCAAAATATACTCCTTGACATATTTCAAGATGGCTGTTCAGAAGGGCTGGAAATGCAAGAGTAGCTAGAAAAGCTATCTTTTGTGAGAGAGATTTGTATCTGTAAAGAAAATCCACGCTGCAAGGCTCTCTCTGAGGCCCTCCCTTGTGTGGATCTAGGAAAGTTTAACTGACAAGCTGACACGCTTAAAGGTAAGAAAGAAACCTTTACCATCTATTCTCTCTGAGAGCTACTCTTGGTGAGGTTTCATTTACATTAACAAGACCAACTTTACTAGACAGACCTCTTCTTCTTTCTCTCCCATGAGATATACCACATATATACTTCCTTCAACTGATTACCATTTCTTCCCTGACCTTCATAAAAAGTCCCTATTTCTTCTCACCTCCACAAAAAAGCAGGAGCTTTAATTCAGATTTTAAAAAACAATCCCTAGCTTAAATAGTGAAATTTGACCAATATATTACTGGGAATTCATTTTCTAGATTTTAGAGCTTTAATAATTTAGAGACTGAATGTCATAAAAGGGAGGGTGTTTCCCATCACAGGTGTCTCCTGGCAAAGATTGGGCAAAAACTTTCTGGAGAACATTATAAAGGGGATTTCATGTTATGAAACAGTTGAGCTAGTACAGCTTTATGGTCTTTTCTTCATAGAGACCTATTAGATCAGTTAATTTGTTTTCATTCAAAAAATTAATTTTATATATTAAGATTATAAAATGTTTTTCTCCTGTAATCTCTTTTTAAGATACACTATTTAAACTGTATTCAATTTCATATGAAGTTATTTTCATGAAATTTAAAACTTAAAAAATGTTGCAAATTTATACACAGATTCATTAGTCAAGAATGACAGATTGCAATTTACTGACATTTCACATTCTAGTGTGTGGGCTGAGTAGATGTCATATGATTTTCTACTGTTGGAGTTTCCAAGCACATGTGTGTTATATAGAATGCCAAATTCTCACTAAACTGTGAACTCCTTGATAGTTCTTTGAGGACAGGAATTGTTTTTATGAATCCATCCATTTATTCAATCATTCATTCAACAAATATTTTTTAAATGCCTACAATGTGATAAGTAGTCTGCTAGGCATGGAAGAAACTAAGCAGCATGAGGCTTACATTGTGGGGAGTTAAATCATCTATAAATAGTTGGGTAATTATAACTGCAATGCTATGAAACTTTGTTTTCATTATCTCATGAATTTAAAACAATGAAATGTATCTTTAACTTTTGTAATTGAGAAGTCACTGGTAAGCAATTTAATGGAAAAATAGAAGTGAAAGCCAGCTTTCATTGGGTTGAAGGAATGAAGTAATTGAAGATAATAAATGTAGGGCTCCCCTTTTAAGATGGAAAAAGAAAGGAGAGAGATTACGTAAATTTGAGAAAGGAAGTCATGGTGTCAATATATTTCTAAGTTGGAAGAAACTGTAGTATGCTTATAGACTATAGGAAAGGAGTGTGTGGAACAGTAAAAGAAAGCAAATAATACATAACAGATGTAGTAGGTTCCTGGCAGAGAAGGAAAAAATAAAATAGAATTCAACCATGATCTAGAGAAAAGAAGCATCTTCTAAAACCATAGGTAAGATGGTTAATAACAAGTTTCCAGTGAGTTCACCATGAAGACATTCATTATATCTATAAAGTAGGATATAAGACCATTTACTGAGGAAAGGGGGCAGAGACTTCATAAGGGCTTCCAGGAAAGTGCTAAAAGTTTGGGCTAAATAGTAAGTGGGGTAGGTGAAAGAATTGATAAGTGTCAAGCAAAATATTTTTAAATTGAATCACTACTTAATGCAGTAATCGTCATAGCTAACACTTAACAAAACAAAACCTTTTCTTTTTTTTTCACTTTGGGTAGCAAAACCTTTTCTTTCTATTATTCAGTTTCTGGCACTTTACAGCAAAATGTGTGAATTGGTAGTCTATGCATATATTGTTTGTACTTCCTCACCCCATTTGCTCTCAGTACACTCACAATCCAGCTTACATAATCATTGCTCTGTGGAAGCTGTGCTCATCAAAGATACAATGACATCTATGGGTAGCACACTCAAAGCACAAGTCTTTGTGAGCTTTATGCTGGCCTCCAGAACTCAATGATGATGCTGTCTTTTTTTTTTTTTCTTAAAGTCCTCTTCATTTTTTTAATTATTATTAATATTAAATCATAGCTGTGTACATTAATGTGATCATGGGGCACCATACACTGGTTTTATAAACAGTTTGACACATTTTCATCACAGTGGTTAACATAGCCTTCCTGGCAATTTCTTAGTTATTGTGTTAAGACATTTATACTCTACACTTACTAAGTTTCACATGTACCCTTGTAAGATGCACCACAGGTGTAATCCCACCAATCACCCTCTCTCTGCCTATCCTCCCCCTCCCTCCCCTCCCGCTCCCCCTTTCCTGTATTATTAGGTTATAACTGGGTTATAGGTTTCATATGAAAGCCATAAATTAGTTTCATAGTAGGGCTGAGTACATTGGATACTTTTCCTTCCATTCTTGAGATATTTTGCTAAGATGAATATGTTCCGGCTCCATCCATGTAAACATGAAAGAGGTAAAGTCTCCATCTTTCTTTAAGGCTGCATAATATTCCATGGTGTACATATACCGCAATTTATTAATCCATTCGTAGGTCGATGGGTACTTGGGCTTTTTCCATAACTTAGCAA
>CAUYPK010019168.1:0-26870 GCA_963574355.1 Loris lydekkerianus
CGGCCTGAAACTGCCTCTACCTAGATACAGCCAATGTGGTACCATGCCACTGGCCCGACCCTGTCACTCACCTCTTCCCCCGCCTTCTTTCCCTGCCCCTTCTCCACAATAAAAAAATAAATAAATTCAAAAAAAAAAACACAACAAACAAAAAACCCAAATTGTTCCAGGATACTGTAGGTGAAAACGTCCTAGTAATAGGAGGTAGTTTTAGAAATTAAAGGTGCAATCCTACAAAGAAATATTTACTGACTTTAAAAAGAAAGGTTTATATGCTCTATGACCAAAATTAGAAGCAAGATTTATTTATTTTTTACTGTGCTTTCCCAGTATTCCTATTCAGGATGTCCTATTCTTTTTAAATACTAAAATATTATGAAAAGTGAATACTTTCCATATGGTGCAACATACAAATTTAGTTGTAATTTTTATATACCCTGAAATCCTCACCTCTCATAGCGTTCGGAACTGGTTTGAGGTTAACATGTTATTTAAACAAATCTCTTAAACTAGGTTGTAGAGAAACCCAATGACAAGACAGATAATGAACTAAAAACTTCATAACACATCTCAGTAGATACAGCAAATACATTTTACACAATGCTACTTTGTGATACATGGGTCACTACAAGAGATAGGAGACAGACTGTGTTACAGTCCATTATTTCACTTCCAGAAAACACAGACAACAGCATCCTTTCCAATTCACCCGTGTAAGTTTCAACTTGCTGGGCTTATTTGTGTTGCTGGGAGGGTTTCATTTATTTCTATCCATCCAGTTTTACATTTTTTTTATTTTTGTGTATCTCAAAAAAAGCAAGATTTAGATATGAATGTACACTAGTTCCTTTTTGTTTTAAAAGGGAAACACCTGCAATCCCAGCACTCTGGGAGGCCAGGAGAGTGGGTTGCTTGAGCTCAGGAGTTGGGAGACCTGTCTGAGCAAGAGCGAGAACGTCTCTGAAAGAAAAAAAAAATAGCTGGGCATTGTGGCAGGCACCTGTACTCCCAGATACTCAGGAGGCTGAGGCAAGAAAATCACTTAAGCCCAAGAGTTTGAGGTTGCTGTGAACTGTGACTCCAGGGAACTCAATCCCAGGGCAACTGAGTGCAACTCTGTCTCAAAAGAAATGAATGAATGAATAAATAAATAAATAAAATAAAAGGAAAACATATAAATACTTATGCATATATATGTGAGATCAGTGCATAACCTTTATTTTCTGAAAAGATATCATCCAAGAAATTATTAGTGATTATCTTTGGGGAGAGAGCCATCATTGGGGGAATAAGGGAGGTTTTGACTTTTCATTTCATATTTTTCTATACCATTTGCACTTTCTTACAAGTATTCAAGGGCATGCATGGTGTTTTCTGGAACATATGTTTAATTCCACACCAGCTCCCCCAACTATCCATTTCTTGGTCAAATACTTCTACTGTCAATCACTATGAGTGAGTCAATTTGTTTCGAATTATATCCCACCCCACACTGCCGACCCACTTACTAGCAAAATGGATTTGAGAAGGCATATAATAAAAGATTCAGAGGAAGGCTGTTAAATAAAACAAGCAAATAAAATTCATGAAAAGGAAGGAGAAATAAAAAGCCCAGGCAAAGGTAATGACTGTGAGCAATAAGGAAGGACTGCTTCCAGCTTCCTGAAGAAGAAGGCAGAAACAGAAGCACAATGGGGCACGTCCCTCATCCAGAAAAACATTTTGTGCCTCTTTATTGAAGGAGGTATTTTTACCAGGTGCTGAACTCTAAGGGAATCATGCAAGACACTTTGAAAGCATCTTAATTTTATAGCCTTAAGCCAGTGGTTCCCACATTTGACCATGCATCAGAGGGCTTGCTAACACACAGACTGCTGGGCCCCACCGTCAGAGCTTCTGCTCCATTAGGTCTGAAGTGGGGCCTGAGACTCCACATTTCTTACACTTCCAATGTGATGCTGATGCTGCTGGTTTGAGGCCACATTTTGGGACCATGCGCCCTTGGCACTGTGGGACCATTCCACTGTCCTCACCCTTGATGATCAATGGCCTCATCAGTAGCTGACCTGCAGCTATTCTTCACATGAGCATTTCGGTAAAACTTTGACATGTAACCCAGTGAAGTCACGTACAAAGCTAACGGGGTCAAACACACAGCTTTCTAATGATGTAATAAGAAAACAAGGCGGAACCTGTGTACTGCCATAAATATAAATGTTTTGGCTCTTCTTAACACTAATGTATTACACATCACCTGCCCTAACAGGACTTAGACAGGAGCTGATAATGCAAATTCACTGAATACTGACTCCCACTAACTCTAGCCTTCCATTATTCACACAGAAGGCTGGTCTCCTGCCAATCCAAAATGCATTATAATTCAATTCAAAATCAGGAATCAATGACCTTTAGACAATCTGTACTTTTTTTTTTTTTTCCTTCTATTGACATAGGAATAGAGAATTAACTGTACCAGGAATTAACATAGGACTTTCCTCTGGAGAAGCAAAGTTACTTTTCAGGTAAACAACCTTGTTTGTCTTCCTCTCTGGGGAATAAGCTGTGCTGGAATCCTATGTCTGAGACCACCATAGCTAACCTTTACTTGGTTTGGGGCTGCAATGTAGTGTAAGTAGTACGGCTCACTGCAACCTAAAACTCCTGGGCTCAAGTGATCCTCCTGCCTTAGCCTCCCAAGTAGCTAGTACTACAGGCACATGTCACCACATCCCACTCATTTTTTTTTTTATTTTTTGTAGAGATAGGGGTCTCACTATGTTGTTCAGATTGGTCTTGAACTCCAGGCCTCAAGCCTCAGCCTCCCAGAGTTGCTGAGATCACAGACACGAGCCACCATACCTGGCCTAATTTCTTATTTTACAACTACACTTAAATGCAAATCACACACATACACAGATACACATAAATAATCACATACACTGCTGCCAACAACCAGCATGTTTTACACGCTTAAAAATACAGAGAAAGGTATCCAACAGATACACTTATGAATTTATGTATTGTACCTTGAAAATTTTAAAACAAAAAATTATTTAAGAAAAAATAATTTTAATAATTTAAAACTTCTCAGGGTGGCACCTGTGGCTCAAGGAGTAAGGCGCCGGTCCCATATACTAGAGGTGGTGGGTTCAAACCCAGACCTGGCCAAAAACTGCAAAAAAAAAAAAAAAAAAAAAAGAAAGAAAAGAAAAGAAAACTAAAACTTCTCTGGGGGGGTCCCTGAATTTCAGTATGTTTCACTAGTTTTCAACAGTTCTGTTGAACAAACTTGAACTGACTACCTACCCTGTGCAAAGTGCTGCATCAGGATCTGGGAATATATACACTGTACACAAACCCTGCTCTACAGGCACTTGCAAGTGTAAAGGCAGCATTTATACAAAGCAGATGTTTACACATGGATAGTTAGGTGTTAGGTTACATGCATGGCTACAGGGCACAATCATTGCTAAAAGAATGGACACTTTACCCCTTGTGGGGTTCACATGGGGATTCCCAGAGATGACATAGACAAAGCCTTCCCAGTGAACAGAAGTCAGCAGGAATGAAGACCAAGGGGAACAGTGAAGGCTCCAGCTGCAGGCACTGCTGTCTGTATACCCAAACCAATCACCTTCTTCTTCGTTATGCAGAGAACAATTCTGTCCAAGGTGGCCACCAGCCTCACCAAAACGCTCTTCCCAGAATTCCCTACGGACTCCCGGCCAAGGAGATGTAAGGGAAACCACCGGCAGGGCTTCTAAGAAAGCCTCACTCTGGCTTTTGCTTATCCTTCCTTGCGCTTCAGCCTTCTTTTTGAAGGAAATACAGATAAAAGGCCTGAAGGCCTGGCTGTCACTGGGGGAGCAGAAGTGTGAAAAGATGGAAAGAGACTGGTCTCTGGGAGCTGGCACTCCTGCTCGGGGCAGCTCAGTCCCAGCCTTTGTATTTTGGAGAAAAATAAAGTCCTATTTAGTGAAGTCCCTTGATACAGTTTGGATATTTGTCCCTTCCAATCCTCTGATTAAAATTTCATCCCCAGTGTTGCAGGGGGGGCCTGGTGGGAGGGGTTTGCATCATGCCACATCCCTGATGAAAAGTCCTCACTGTATTAGTTCACAGGAGAGCTGGTGGGTTAGAAGAGCCGCGCCTCCTCCTCCTCCTCCTCGCTCTTGTTCCCTCTCTCACCATGTGCCCTCCCGCTCCCCTTTCACCTTCTGCCTTGATTGGAAGCTCCTTGAAGCCTTCACCAGAAGCAGCTGCTGGTATTGTGCTTGTACAGTCTGTGGAACTGTGAGCCAAAAAAACTCTTTTCCTCATAAATTACCCAGCCTTGGGTATTTCCTTTATAGCAACACAAAACAGACCAACACACCCCTGGAGGGAGGATGCATCAGATATATGCAAACAGAAGCCCATCTCTCGCACACGGTCAGTGCATTTGAGCATTACTATTTATTTGTTTGTTTTCACATGCTAGGGAAGACCCCAAATTTTAGATATTCAAAAGCAAACTTTCCAAGTCCTTCACTCTTAACAGAACATGAATTAAGGATGCCTGCACACTTTTGTGAAAATCCTGTCATAATTAAGTAACAAACACTGTTAACAGTTGTGTTAGCAGGAAGTTTAAGTGTGATATTTAATCAAGAGCTAAGAAATAACACAATTACACTAGCTAGCAACATTTGCAGTTTCCGCTCCCCAAATTCACATGAACAGACAATCCCAGGGTTGTGCCCGTCTGATTCTTTCACCAGGGCTTAAACAAGATCCGTTCAAACATGTGCTCCTGTATGATCCTCTGGAAATTGAACACACCAAAGGAACATGTACACACACACACACACACACACACACACACACTTGTTTGTTATTTCCTTAAATATATATAGTCAATCCTCTCA
The DNA here is from genome assembly GCA_963574355.1 of Loris lydekkerianus. NCBI lineage: Eukaryota > Metazoa > Chordata > Mammalia > Primates > Lorisidae > Loris > Loris lydekkerianus. Next base: position 4,908 of record CAUYPK010019168.1, read on the forward strand.
ACCACTGTTGTTGTTCTCATTGTTTGCTACATAACAGCCATTTGGGACATATCACCCACCAGGAAATAATTCAAGAGCTTTCAAATCCAATTCTTTGTTACCCACCCCCCAACTCCCGATAAGAATGTTAAGAGCCACCTAACTCTGGCATGTCTATGATCCTAGCACTCTGGGAGGCCAGGCGGGTGGACTGTCTAAATTTGAGACCAGCTGGAGCTAGAGTGAGATCCCCCATCTCTAAAAATAGCCTGGTGCTGTGGCAGGCACTTGTAGTCCCAGATACTTGGGAGGCTGAGGCAAGAGGATCCAAGAGTTTGAGGTTGCTGTTGGCTATGATGCCACAGAACTCTACCCAGAGTGACAAAGTGTGACTCTGTCTCAAAAACAAAAAACCAAAACACTAAAATACACAAACTCAAGGACATAGTAATATATGTGCTTCCTTATTATAATATTAACTACCAAATTCTAGTGGTTGTACTATTAACAATTATAATTTTGACCAGTTACTAGTGTAGATGACATTTAAAATGTCTGCAACTACTATGATTATTATATGAAAAGACTTTTTATTTCTTTCTTCTTCTTTTTTTTTTTTTTTTTGAGACAGAGTCTCACTTTGCCACCATTAGTAGAGTGCCATGGCTTCACAGCTCATAGCAACCTCAAACTCTGGGCTCCAGTGATCCTCTTGCCTCAGCCTCCCAAGTAGCTGGGATTATAGGTGCCTGCTACAACCCCCAGCTATTTTTAGAAATGGGGTTTCACTCTATCTCAAGCAGGTAGTGATCTCCTAAGCTCAGGGCAATCCACCTGCCTAGGTCTCCCAGAGCGCTGGGATTACAGACGTGAGCTACGGTGCCTGGCTGAGTTTTGATTTCTATTGATGACTAAGTTACGGGCACTAATAAATACTATTGTGGTTTCATTAGAAGATAATGAAAATAAAGATGTATTTTTTCTTCCAAATTAAATGTTATTCTCCTGTAACTCATAAACAGATAATTTCCACCCTACCACCACCGCTTCATTCTTTTAATATCCCATTCCCTTTCTCCTCTCCACTGAACTGTATAAGCACATGTGTAGGGGACATGTCATTTTGCCCCAGTGGCAAATGTCAAGGAAAAGGAAGTTGTCTTCTCACCTTGGTCCCCCAGTCATCCCTTTGCTCCTTTTCTGGAGGCACTTCCCTTAGCAATTTCTTGTGTATCTTTTCTACATACTAAATGTTCCTTTTTTAAATACAGTAGAATGTCCGTAAGTTGACTGTAACAAACCAGTAAACACAAGGAGGTGGTCAACATAAGGAACTAAGGCCTCTGTACTGATGTGTACATGTAGTGCATGTACAGTCTATGACAATTAGGTCAATTTAAGGAGGTGGTCAATGTAGGGACGTGGTGAACTATGGAGGTTTTACAATAGTTCATATGAATTCTAAAAAATTTTTTTGTAATTAAATTACTTGATCCTTTTTTAAAAAAAAAATCATCATCATTCCTCTCTATCTGCTCTATTTTGCTAGCAACAGGTATGTTCTGCCTATTATTGTCTGGTGGCTGACCTTCACCTGTGTTGCTTTGCCTTCCCATTGTTCTATTACCCTCAGAGTTCAGGGCAAGCTCTGAACAGCAACAGCCCGAGGAGAGGGAGTTAGGGATGGGCTCATCTCGTTGGTGGACTTTCCTCTGTTGAGGTCCCCAGGAAAGCCTTTCTGCCTCACCCTGCCTCCTTAGTAGCAAAAGAGTGCTCTGATGAGAGGAAAGGAATTTCCCTGAAAATCTTCTGTAAGCAATTTCAGGGCAGCCATAAGACAGAACACACACAGACACACGCACAGGGCCATCTTCTGTTATCCTCATAGTATCATAAAATAAAGGATAATATCCAAAACAGGAAAGGTAGAACTTTATCATAAAAGGGCCAACCAATCTTCTCAAGAGAAGAAAGTTGGTATATATATCACAGTTATGCAAGTAACAAGAACATGCATATACTAGAGGAAAGGGAATCAACAGAAGAGAGACAATAACTGAAGAAATAAAGAGGAAAAATTTCCTACTTTACAAAAAGACTTCATGTGGCAGATTGAAAGAGTTCATCCAGTTCTAAGAATGGATTATGAAAGACACTTATCAATGCAAATTATGGTACTTGCTAGAATAGACAAAAGCTATTGTTTTGTGTGTTTATATTATCACTCATCTTCCTTTAAAGTTCCCTCTTTAACGCTAGTGAGAACTTTTTCCTTAGTAGAGTCACTTGTGCTTACGAAAAATAATCACTGGCACAAAGAGAAAATTTTATCATTTCTAAATATCTACTCCTTTTTTATATTTCCTTGAATCTCCAAAGGTCTGTTAATAAGCTGTGATAGCTATCTTGTTTCTTATTTTAATAAAAAATCTTGTAAGTTTCCAGATAAAAATAATAAGTTATTTACAAAGGAAAAAGAATTAGCCTGGGGTCACAATTCATCTGCACACTATGTAATGAAAAGAACTGTATTTCCAAACTTCTGTTCCCATCTAAGATACCTATCATTCAACTCATACAGTAAAGAGAACTACTATAGCTAAGTTAACAACAACTGCAATGATATTATTTAGTTAATACTTCGTTTGTTTGTTTGTTTGTTTGTTTGAGATAGAGTCTTATTATGTCACCCTCGGTAGAGTGCCGTGGCATCATAGCTCACAGCAACCTCAAACTCCTGGGCTTAAGCAATTCTCTTGTCTCAGCCTCCCAAGCAGCTGGGACTACAGGCGCCCACCACAATGTCTGGCTATTTTGTTGTTGTTGTTGCAGTTATTATTGTTGTTTAGCTGGCCCAGGCCAGGTTCAAACCCGACAGCCTCAGTGTATGTGGCCCGCCCTGTAACCACTGTGCTACGGGCACCGAGCCTAGTTAATACTTCTATAGCACTTACTCAGTGCCAGATCCTATTCTAGGCACTTCACTTTTTGTAGCAGCTTGTCTGCAAAGGTGACTGTACTGATAATTCCTTCCTTTTCCCTTGTGCCAGTCCTGCAACTCAAGAGACTCTATTCTCCCACCTCATAGAATCTGGTTAAAGAGTTAGCATACCACTCTGAACAAAAGCATTATGAACACAGGCACTTTTCTGCCTTGTGGAGCCCTGATTTCTCATAGAAGAAATCCAGGCGACCCTGAGGGAGAAACATCTCCTGGAGGAACGCTGAGGCAAGTAAGTCTGGAAATCCAGCCCAGTTGATTCCAGCCCTTGCTGCTTTCTGACTCCACCCTCACGGAGCGCCCAAGCAAGAATCACTCTACTTAACCCGGCCAATCTACAGAACCATGTGAGAGAATAACAAATTATTGTTACATTGCTGTTTTCAGGTAGTTCCTTACATACAGTGGGCCCTCTGAATACATGGGTTCGGCATCTGTGGCTTCAATCAACCACAAATTTAAAATATCTTTTAAAAAGAAACAAGAGGCGTGGTTATGAAATGAGAGGCTATGTTATTTTATAACATAAAATAAATAAAAGGAAACAGAAAAATAATAATACAATAAAAATAATACAATTTTTAAAAATACAGTATAACAACTACCTACCTAGTATTTACACTGTATTTGGTATGATAAGTAATCTAGAGATCATTTGACATATATTGGAGGATGTGTATAGAGGAATGAAAATATTATACTGCTTTATATAGGAGTTTTGAGCATCCATAGATTTCAGTAAATACAGGACTTCCTGGAACTGATCCATGCCAGATACAGGGAAACAACAGTAGCAAATAAACAAATAACCAGAATGCTGATTTCATCTTCACACGATTCCTATGAAGTAGCTATTCCAGTATCCTCATTTTACAGATAAGAAGACTGAAACCTAGGAAAATTAAATAACTTTCTTGAGGTTTTTCAAGATTTCTCAGCTAGAAGGAAAATCTTTGGAAAAACGCAGAGATTCAAAAGCAAATCGACACCATGCTTCATATGAAGAAAATATTGAGAAAGACTAACGCAACCAAGATGAATCAGAACAGAGATCTCAAGAGAGAAGAGAAATGCGGGTGAAAAAGAAAATGAGTGGTGCAAATATTTTATGAGTTTTAAATGGATAATGATGCCATGACTGAGAACATGCAAATTAAACCTTAAAGATTTCTAAGAGACAAACTGCAAGGGTATAGGGATAGTCTTCAACAAAAGAAAATGGGAGTTGAGAAGCAGCAGGGGCAGAGACAGGAAGAGGAAAAAGAAGAAGGAGCATTCTGAAGTTCTTCTTATGAATTTCCGTAAGATATAAGTTAATAAAATGACAAGCAGAAAATTGGACAGATCAATTACTGCAAGATTACATTTGTACAATTAAAGAGAGCAAAAACAGATAATTTCACATTTAGAAACATGGAAATTATTGACGACTATGGAAACATAGGGAAAACTCCCTAAATCCATTTCATAAAACTCACTTGTAAATATTTGCAAAAATTCTAAGTAAAATATTAGCAAGTAAAGCCTAAAAATAGACCACATGAATACTGTCAACAATCAAATAGGAGTGATTCCAGAAGGTAGTTTCCACATCAGCAAATCTATCAGCATCATGCAGTGAAAGTGGCTGGTGACATCAACAGGTTCTAAAAAAGCAAATTCAACAGTAATTTTGAGTAAAAATTCAAGTAAAATAAAAAGAAACCTCTTGAATAGGAAAATACCCATTTATCTAAAATCAGTTGGAAACATCATTTCACACAATCAAATGCCAAGAATGAGATGAGATACTTGCTATTAGCCTTACATTTCAACAGAGAATTGAAGGGGAAAAGTAGTTAATATAAACAGAGTAAATGAAAAGATGAAATTTTCTTGCTTGGTGATGATATATTCATACTCCTAGAAATTTCAACCCCAGTTTAAAAAATAAAAGCTACAAGAATCAATGAAGGAATTTGAGCAGGTGGTTGAAAAAATTTAGAGATTTTCTTTATATCTGTGTATCATTTTAAAAAAATTATAACATAGTATCGAAAATGAAAAGAAAAATGAGAAATAAGGGTATAATTCAAAATTTATACACATAGTGAATTAGAATCCCCCAAATGTAAAGTAGATATGATACATTTTTAGGTAAATGTCCAAAAATGGGCACAAAAAATATATTGGAAAAGAATAACAAAGAGAGTGCCATTCTAGTCTTAAATCCATTACAGTGAAAACACCGAATAGGAATAAACAGTAGAACAGATTGATGAACTGTGAAATAAATCCCAGTATCAATAGTCTCCTATATGACGAGGTGAGTCTTATGATCCATTACTGAGAGAAGAGCTTATTGATAAAAGGGTCATGCAGAACTGACTATGCATAGGGAAAGAAAGTGGATACAGCTTCCACCTCTTCTCCTATTGTAAGGCTAGTAGAGAGTGAATTAGCCCTAAACCATGAAGAAGAAACATCCAGGGAGTACTACTGACAAAGAAAAGCAACCTACGGAAAATACATTTCAATAACCCCATTTGGGGATTGCCTTGTCCATCATTTACAACTGTGGAGAATGGATCCTCAGCACATTATTAATACTGCTTTGGAGGGTGCCTTTTTGTATAAAACAAAACAGAGGCCTGGATATTTGTAGATGGCTATGTAAACATGGAGAGGAACGTGCAGCTCTACCTGGTATAAATCAGGTTGCGAGGGAATTGTGGATGCCAAGAGAGGGAAGCAACAGTATTATGTTTAAAAGTTATGCACGATAAATACAGAATGTGAAATACAATTTGTGAAAAGTTATTTACACACACACACCTACTACCCACCACTGTGTAGAGTCAGAGGCACAGAGAGAAATATATGAAAGAATGGGCACCACAGTGTTACTAGGGGTCATCACAGAGGCATGGAATTTCAAATGACTTTTACTTTGTATCAGGAAAAAAAAATGCATTGTAAAAAAGTATTCAAAATTATGAAATATAAATTCATGACCGTAAGTTTACTTTTAAAATACATTCAAAGTGGGTGCTACTTGGTTGGTTACTGTGGAGTTTAACTAAAGTGGAGATTGAAGCTGATGGCACAGTGCCTGACACATGGAGGAACGATTGCTTCAGTTACTTTTATCTTCAGAAGTCCAGAGATCACTTGTTGACAGCTCTGTCTAGTTGCAGCCAAAGTATACCCTCAGGGACTCAGAGTGAGGGAAAGCTTCTAGAATCAGTAAAAGCTCTAAAATCACCTCCATCCAGAGGGAAGAACAATATGGGCTGATTTTCTCAAGATGGCTATGCGGTAAGAGGAGATGACATCATTGTGTGTTCAGAGTTGAAGCAAAAACATTAGCTTCTGACTTAAAAAAAAAAAAAAAAAAAAGTCTTAAATCCTCTTGTCTTCCTGCTAGAAACATGACAACGTAAGCTAATGACTGCACTTTTTATTTTAGACTGTCAATCCATGCAATTTGTAAGCAGGCTCTGTGTAGTATCACCCTACCTCTATTAGCAGGTGTGGAGAGCCCGTCCAGTCCCATTTGGCACCTTGGGATTCAAACCTCACCACAAAGGAAAGCAAATCATCCTGTCACTGCCCTATCTTTGCTGGGTTTCAAAGCTAATAGATGGTAATGGATTCCAGCAGAACTTAGAAAACCCTCCGGTTAAAATGCTTTTTAAAATGCTCTAGTCTTTCTAGCAAGGGAAAACTAATCTCATCTTCTCTCATGGTATAGAGCAAGCCAGATCCTTTAATCTTCCTCAGATTTGTGCATAATACCTACCCTCTGATGTTAAAGTAACGCAGGGTCCGAAGAGGCAGCCCCTTAGCGCACTGCTGGGTCTGCAGCCTGCCGGCTGTCTGCCTGGCAGGGAGGACCATGCTTGGCTCTCAGCCCCTCTTGGTGAGGCTGCCCTGCCCATTCTCCACTCTCCATACCCACTAACTCAGTGGGCCTTAATTCTTAATTAATGGCTATTTAGTACCTTCTAATATCCTGAAAGAGCAACTAAGAGGCTATTTATTTTCAAAATTTATGCTTCTATAATTGTCAGAAAATCCCACTGTTATCCTCACACAGAGAAAAGCTTTGAAATCACAGGCTTGCCTGCAATCCTTATGACCAGACTTCTCTGGCCCTGTGCTGAAAATGCTAGAAACACAAAAATGGGTTAAATGGACCCTCCCTCTTCAAGCTAAATCAGCCTTCAAAATGCTTCTGATGGCATCTATTTATGTGTAAAATGGAGAAGCTATAGATGCATAAGTGTATTCGGATGTCTGATTATAATTGCCATGAAAAAAAGGCTTTTATAGTTGCCACTGAATCATTCTAACTTCAGAAGTATGGAAAGACTTATGTGAGGCTCTACCCAATCAGGTAAGTATATGGAAAGAACAGAAGACCATACAATTTTCATCATGCACCTGAGCCAAGGTGCAAGGATTATTCTTCCTAGCAGGATCGTACATAATGCAATATACTATCAATTGAGAGGGACTTTCCCAAGGGGTCAATCAAATCTGCACCTAAAAGATTTCAAAAGAATGTATATTTAATACCTTTGCATAGCTTCAAAGGTAAACAAGTAGCATAACACCTCTGCATTGCAGCATCCTGCTTATGTAAATGAGAAATACACTCCTATGCCATCACAGCCTCCCTTTTCCTCAGGGGGGTTGATAATCACGCCATGAATTTCCAAGAAGGTGAGAGGAAAGCTGAGGTATGCAAAGCATTCACAAATTCCACTCTCTTCCTTTTTGCTGTCTGGATAGACCATTAAGAGATAGGTTTCTATAATCCTGTTGATGGTGTCTTTTACTCCCACACTTCCACAGGCACACACTTTGTCCTGACCATCCCAGAGTGAGATCTTCCTTTGTAAATTCTAACCTTTTTGCTACTATATCTGCTGCAATGGATTGAATTGTGTCCTCGCAAAATTCATGCTGAACCCCTAACCTCCCATGGGGTGGTATTTGAAAATGGGATCTTTGGTTCAGGATGGTGGGGCCCTCATGGTGGGATTCGTGGCCCTATAGAAAGAGGCATCCAAGAACTTGCTCTGCACACACACACACACCATGTGACGATTCAGAGAGAAAAGGAAGATTGACGAGCCAGAGGCCTAGCCCTCTTAAGTATCTAAATTGGCTGAGACTGTGATCTTGGACTTCTCAGCCCCTAGAACAATGAAAAAATAAATTTCTATTTTATTAGGGCAGCCCAAACTAACACACACATCTGCCTTCTCTGTCTTCTCTCTGCTGTTTCTAGGCCCCAGTCCGCCAAACCACTTGTCCTGCTGAGGGCACATTGCTTATTCTTTGTTTCCCCATGAATGAATAGGGATACATAAAACCACATTTCCTTCTATTTAATATACAGGGTGGACATAAAGTTCATGTGCAGTTTACTATGTTAAATTATTTTAAATTGCACACGAATTTTATGTCCACCCAGTACTTCCTATTGTTTCAGAAAACTTCTTTCTACCAACAATACCTCTTCCTATTATTGAAAGTTTGAAAAGGTGGTGTGTCACAGGCAGTGAGAACTCAGGGTCACATTGGCTCATCACACATCCCAAGTGGCCTCTGAGAACACTGCTGTGAAACATGGATCAAGTATCTGCCATTATGAGGGGCAAATAGGCCTGATCTCAAAGAAAAGAGCAAACAGAAACAAAATAAGTTTTGATTTTTTTAATTGAAGCACACAAAGACCCATACTAGAATAGTCTATTAGTCTATGCCATCCCCTAAAATGAGTTACTTTAGGGAAAGAAGTTTTCTCCATAATCAGAAAAAAAGGGCAGAGTTTAGGAGAGAAAGCTTTGATGGTTTTAATAACTTTCTAAACTAGACTAGTTAGTGACAATGAATGACTGCTTCTCCCACTGGACTATGAGATGCTCAAGGGTAAGAATCAAATCTAAGTCCATCTCAACACCTGGCACAGGGCAAGAAAGAACCAATCAATCAATCAATCGTTCAATGAGCAGATACAGCACACCATCAACAGAATGCTAGTGTTTTCTCTTTCTGGGATTGTAGGTCACTAATTATCACCTCTAGGACGCACAGCTGCAGTTGTACCTGTCACACAATGACACTGATTGTGCCAGGGGGAAGTATCTCAATCCTTTCCTCTGTAAAATGGGAACATTAAGTCTCACCACCCATGTTGTTGATAATCTTAGAGACATTACATACAATGCATATAGAACATTATCCAATCTAGTGTATGTGCTCGATAAATAAAGGTTTTTACTCTTGACAAATCTCTCCAAGGAAGAGTAGACATATGAGCCCAGTTATAGCCACGAAATGATGCCATAACCCATTCATTAGGGAAAGACGTTTTCTCCATAATCAGAAAATCGCATCTAACAATATTTCCATTTAATTAACTGTCTACACAATTTTGTGACTTAATGGATTATAATATTTTGCACTTACATCAACAAGTTAAAATACTAAGAAGAAGACAGAATTAGTTATCTTAAGACCTCTCAGATCCTGAGATTTAAAACAGAAACTAAGATATGTATCTCAGGTCCTGAGATTTTAAAACAGAAACTAAGATATGTATCCTCGTGTTTTGAAACAGGCAGGAGGGACAGGAAGGTTGGGCATTGCTGCAACAATTCCAAGTTAACTATGTCCCATGGAACTTTTCAGATAGCCAAAATAATAGGACAGAGGGTCACTAAGAAAGGTTAAAATGTCCTACAGACAAATGTGCAATGAACTGGAACCACAGGAAGCCATGGATGAGTATAAGATAGGAACCCAGGACAAGCCAGGCCTCCCTGAATTCCCTACACTCATAAGAACCAGGGAATACTCAGGTTCACAGCTACAGCATGTATGTGGTTCTCCCCTGAGGGACAACAGTAACTCACTTTCCAAAGAATGGGCAAGAGACTATTTAATGTCAAGGTGAAGTAAGAAGATGCTGAGCGTCAGAAGCCAGAAGGTCAAACTGAATGTTAGGGCTAAGGGACTAAGCACTGTGAGGCTAACTTTGTTTGTTTGTTTGTTTTGTTTTTTTACAGTTTTTGGATGGGCTGGGTTTGAACCCACCACCTCTGGTATAGAGGGCTGGGGTCCTACTCCTTTGAGCCACAGGCACCGCTCCTAACTTTTTTTTTTTAACTTTTTAAAAAACTGGCCAAGGCTTCTTTCAAGGTCAGAATATGGCTCTGTGAAAATTATTCAGGATCCAAAATATGAATGAGATCTCTAGATAAAATATGTATCCACAAGGAACTGAATGCAAAATAATTATAATCAATCACATCTGATTACCAAACAGTGTTTAATGCTTTTCAATGTGTTCACATATATATTATTCCAGGTGGGAACATGTCAAAAGGCTGAATGCTGAAAGGCCAAGACCCAGGGATGAGGAAGGGTCTGCTGACTGCTAACATAATCTCAAGACAGCCAGTAACCATGCTATCCACAAGAACGACAGTTCTGTATCACAGTGAATTCCCCCGCATGGCTGCTTGGGGGCCCTGTCCCAATAGCGCTGAGGCAATTGGAGGCAGGGGTGGAGGCTAATTAGAAACATGAAACCAGTCACCTCCACTCAAGGCCTGGCTCAGGGAGAGATCAACTTTGCTTTGAACAAAAGACCTTCAGACCAAAAATAAAGATATCCAGCCCAAGCCCCATTTCAGTGACAGGTCAAAACTCTTAATCCCAGTGACCTTCCCTACTGTTCAAATGCAGCCATTGTGATGAAAATGACCCCAAATTCAGTTTGTAAGCCAAGAAGCGGACAACCACAGATGTTCCTTCAGGTCATTCATTAACACAGGGGGCAATTTTGGCTTCTCTGTTTCTAACTTTCATATTTCACTAATTTGATTTTTATCCTCCATATGCCTAAATTGGTCATTCTCCCTGAAGCCAGTTCTATGCCTAGTTGTGACTATGTTTTTATTCCATAACATTGTAATTTTTTTCAGATGTCTTGATTTCATTAAACTCAGGAAAGCACTATCAAATCAAAAAGAAGAGACTGGAGTATCCCCAACTCTCACCTGCCCTGTGCAATTGACCCCAACTTTCTCAGGTGCACACAGGACAGTATTTCTGCCATGAAAGAGCTTTCCAGGCAAAGGTTAGGGAGATTGTTACCAGAGTGTAAATTAAGAAAGGCAATTCATCAAACATCGCAAAAGGATGACAATTTCATAAGCCTTTAAAAGTCAAAACATAGGGACTGTTTTGTGGGGTTTTTTTTAACCTTCTAGCCATTCTCCCTTCCCCCTAAACTCATGGCATAATTGAACTTTATGTCCTACGCTGTAACTTGATCTGACAATGCTCACAGTAAAGTTGTTCAGGGTTCAGTACAGTACTAACCCATTCTGTCAGGCAACTAACTATCTGGAACATTCTCAATTCTAAGGAAGCAGAGAGATATAATGTGCCCAGCATTAGGAAGGGTTAAGTTCACCAGGCTGTTGAGAATTTTTAATCTTCCTTTAGTGCCACTCATAGTACCATTAACTTGAATGTTAATAAAAGCAGGTTTAGTTGACCAGCTCATAAAATACCAACTTAGAGAAGAAAAAAGGTATTCTGACATCTAGCTAAGATTGTATAAAGAACAGGTTTTCAAAGGTAGCTGAGGGTCTTGTAAAAAGAAGCCAACCATTAAAACAAGAATTACATGAGTTTCCCTCCCTGGTTCCTACACACCCCTCACTTTCTCACCCCCTTATCCCCATTGTTGAATTGTGGAGGTTCCATGGGCATTAACTAATCCCCAGATATATTCTCCTGACACATCATTTTTGCACAAGGATTTCACTGTATGTGGATTTGTTTAATGGGGATGGTTCCCAGGACCTCTCAATCTTTTCCCCTATTAATTACCTCTACCTGTAGAGTAGGGCAAATGCCTGCCCAAGGGGGCTTGAGGTTCAGCCCAAAGTAGAAATTTCCTTGGTGCCTCACATTGGTTTGTTTATCAGACATGTGCTGATTTCATTTTACTTTGTAATACATACATTTGTTTTCATGTAAGAGCAGTACACTTCCGAATCCATGTGAATGATGCAGGATGCTGCCCAGGTCAACTTGTGCCTTGTGATCTGCAGCACACTGAGGGTCTCAGCTTACACTACTCTGTATTTCTGTAGGAATCCACTCAAATATTTAATTCTCTTTATAGACCAACTTTAGACCCAAAAGAGGTTAATTACATAAATGGAATTTAAATCACTATTTAGAAACATTTCAGAAGAGAATATTTCAGTTTCATGCTTCCCTCTGCTTTCCACTCAGTCCTATCCTCTATACTGGAATAGAACTCAGTGGCTAGAATTTTTGCTACTTCTCCATTGTCTTTCTTTTCTTCTTCTTCTTTTTTTTTTCTGAGATAGAATTTCACTCTGTTACTCAGGCTAGAGTGCAGTGCCATCAGCCTAGCTCACAGAAATCTCAAACTTCTGGGTTCAGGCGATCTTCCTGCCTCAGCATCCTGAGTAGCTGGGAGTACAGGTGCCCATTATCACAGCCAGCTAATTTTTCTATTTTTAGTAGAGACAGGGTCTAGCTCTTGCTCAGTCAAACTCCTGAGCTCAAGTGATTTTCCCACCTCGGCCCCCCAGGGTATCAGGATCACAGGCTTGAGCCACCACTCCTACTGCCTTTCTGTGTGGCTAATAGAACCCTGTGTCAAATGGGAAGCCCATTCTAAGTAGTTTAGGAAGGTTAATCCTCCAACACCAGTGAAGTGATGTCTTCTGAACCAGACCAAGATGGAACATCCATCTCCATAGCTGCAAAGACTGGTGCAGGAATGGGCATGTGGTCAATCAAAGCCAACCAGAGAATTCCCCAGCACTTTTCCCCCAGAGCTTGTGAGAAAGATGGAATAGCAGAATATAACTCTGAAGAAGTTGGTGTCCATCTTTGTTAACATGTAAAGAAGGCCTTCTAAGAATCAGGCCAGTTCATTAAAAAGGTGCTAAGAGAAAGCCAGAGAAGAAGGAGGGCACAGAGCCTTGTGGAGAGAAAGGCAGAGACAGAGATACATACACAGGGAGAGGGCAAGACCCGGAGTGAGAGAGAACCCAGCTCTGGTGATGCCGTTTTAACCACCCCTAGAGTGATTCTACTCTACCTGAAGCCAGAATACCCCTCAGATCTCCCAATTTCATGAGGGAAAAAAAATTTCTTTTCTGGTGTAGTTTAACTTAAGTTCAGTCTTTTATTAATATAAAGAGTCACATGGACATGTAATTTCCATTTTCAAATCCTTCAGTGCTCCCTATCAAATGCTTAGAAGGAATCCAAACTGCCTAGTGTAGCACTAAGACCATCTGTCATCTACATTCCACCTTCCCTGGGTCAAGAGATGAGTCTTGGTTTTGTGAACAACATGTAGAGACAAGCCAGGCGTGGTGGCTCACACCTGTAATCCCAACATTCTGGGATGCTGAGGCTGGTAGATTGCTTGAGTAAGGAAGTTCAAGACCAGGCTGAGCAAGAGTGAGACCCCCAACTCTACTACAAATAGAAAAACTAACCCGCATTGTGGTACGCTTATAGTGCCAACTTCTCAGAAGGCTGAGGCAGGAGGATCACTTGAGCCCAGGAGTTTGAGGTTTTGATGTGAGCTATGATGCCACAGCACACTAGCCTGGGGCAATGGAGGGAGACTCAGTCTCAAAAAAACAAAACAAAACAAAACAAAACACCGTGCAAAGACAACTGGGAAGATGCTCCAAGTCTTGATAAAGGATGTTTCTGTTTTCTTGATTTATTTCATCATTTGTACTTATGGCTTCCCCTTCATTCTCCGACCTACTACCCATGGTTGCCTGACCAGTCCCCCTTGTTGAGATTGTCTTATGCTCATTGTCTACCCAAAGAATATTCATCCTATCTCAGCTCAAACAGATTCTCCATTAAAATTTTCCCCGCGCCTTTCACTCCGAGTTGCCCACTTCTCTGATGCTTTCTTACTGCACCCTCAGGGTGCGTACGGTACTCTAACACTGTCCACAGGCTGCTTCCCCACCGACTAGCACTCCCTGCAGTCTGCAACTGGCTGTAGTTAACTTTGCATCGCCAGCATCTAATGCAGCATCTTCTATGCAGTAAATTTTATGTGCATATTTACTAAATAAATAAAAGAACGAATCAGTGAAATTAATGTTCTAGTCAGTGCTACTTTAATGAAGGGCAAGGTGAGAAGGAGAGTGGAATTAAATGCCAGTTACTTTTTTTTCTTTCCTTCCACTTGGAACCTAGCCAAGGACCTCAATTACTCAAAATGATTTGGCCTAAGAGAAAAGTGTCAAGAGCACTAAATTTATGGAACTGAAAGTATTAAAACATTTTCTTTCTCATTCTACTATCCATAATCAATCCTAATATCTTCCCTTGATTCTACTCATTTAGAAAAAACATTTTGTTCAGATGTTCTTAGGGAAGCTGGGAGTTAATATAAAAAAAGGAACTCAAACTAAGGAAGGAGCTGACCTTCCTGAAGAGCACACTTCAATGTTGCTAGAGGGAAGTGTATGACCCTGGGTGATCTGAGATTTTTTCCTAGTTGGTCTTATCATCAGTTCCTTTCCAGGAAATACACAGTCCTGTGAGCACACTGGGGGTGGGGACAGAGCGCTGTTTGCATAACTAGGAAGCAAGATGGTGGTTGGTGAGCCTTGATTTGTGCACTACACGCAAAGGTGATTGGAAGATATTCCAAGTCTTGATAAAGCACAACTTCCCATGTCCTCAATTTATTTCATTGCTTACACTCACTAGGCAGTTAATGTACATGAGCACCATAGGCAGCCACGTGCTGCTTGGCTGCAGGCTGCCACATAGAAAGGGAACATTAGTTTGGTCTACTAGAACCTCCCATTCAGGTTGACTATGATGCAACTTATATCCATTCTGCCCCTTTTCAGAAATTCCATTCACCTTCAGATTTCTTTTAAAATGTCTATTTCCCGAGTTGTCTCTCTGCCGAATGGTAAGACTTCATTGCCAGTATCAACCTTCGCTCAGCACCTCTGGTTTTCAGTGGTTGAGAACATGTCTATTGGCAAGGCTCTCCCAGCTTCCAACTGGGAAGCAGGTAACAGGTGGTCCCTCGGAGTCTGATACTCGAGGATCCATTTTCTACCCTTGCTGCTGAAGCCTGAGTATTGCAACCAGGCTTCTCATGGAGAAAACAGTTTCTAGCAGCTGAAGGCAAGAGGATAGGATCATTAAGACGCAGAAAATTAGGACCTTCCACATCAATAACATTATTAAAATTTAAAGCATGTGGTGGATGAGAAATCTAAAACTATCTTACAAAGAAGGGAAAATGCTCAGGCAGCTGTGACGGAAATCCAAATACTCGGAATTTAAATGTGATAGGAAGAAAAACCTAGTACCCTACCATTAATTTTATAAAGATTCTCCTTTCCTTTCCTTATAATTATAACTAAGTTCAGGTTAGTCTTCATTCTTCAAGAAGGGGTAACTTCCTCTGCATGCTATTTAACTCTATATAAGATCCAAAAGATTAATTTAAAATATATGGCTTAAGTTTTAAGGACGTTTTCATTTTCAAAAACATAGGCAACTATAATGGTTAATTAGAGGTTTGGGGGAGAAAATCCAGAACTTTTCCCACAATATATCTATACCAGGGGAACAGTGGTTCTATCTAGAACCAAATGCCACCTTAATTGTCCAACTCCTGGAAAGGGAGCCCCAGCCCCAGATTCCTCCCCAAGCAGGCAGTTCTCATTCTCTCTCTCTCTCTCTTTCATGCATAAAACCAAATGTGCATTTTTTCCCAGTGCCTGAAAAAAGTCAACCCTTTACCTCTCCCCCTTTCCCATACCTGTTTTGTTCTGGAAAAAGCATAAACAAATAAATCCTGAATTTTCTGTTTGTTAATCATGAGAAAGGGAAGTTTCAGTCCCTATACAGAGTTCGTCTAATTTGCTTTCACTGAACTCACTGGTCATTTCAGTCCAAGAGAATAAATCTCTCCAATTGCCTGGCTAAGGAAACCAGTTAAGTCCCTGAATTCTTAACAAAAAGATCACCAACGTAGCCCTATGCAGACATGACTGATAGTAAGACTGTTGCTAGTTTTCCGAATTGCCAATTTCTCTGGCTCATCACAGCTTCTCCTGGGCTAATACAGATAAACTGAGATTAATCCAGTATGCCCATACCTTGCTAGGTATGCCCTTTGGGGGGCTTAGTGGAAGAAATGTGCCTTTCAGAGCCATCTGCTCTGAATGCCTCATGCTAACTGAAGGATCCCAGGCAAAAAGGGTCTGGAGGATAGGTAGGCTGAGCTGATACACAGCAAATACATCAGGCATGTATGAGTATCCCATTTTTACTTGCAGTTTGCCACCTAGAACTCCATGAAATTTCCTTCAGGGAGAAGGATGACTCACAAGGAAACAGAGAAGAGGGAAAATATGAAAGGAGAAGGCAAAAGAAAGGATAGTCCCATGAAGCCACCTGAAGGTAGAGGGGTGCTCTGTGTGCAAGTGGACAGAGCCAGACAAGGACTGAGGACATCCCACTCTCTAGGCTGAGAGACTCAGGCTCTTATCTTGAGATAGACTTTGTGCCATTTTCCCCTGTGATGCCAACTGTATTGCCAACACCAGCAACCAACCAAGCCAAGTAACATGTCAAACAGAATGTTTCCCCTGCCAAGTGGCCAAGACAAGGACTAGCACTAGAGGCCTTTGAACAGAAACAAAGTAGGTGATAAAGATTTCCACTGTAGCACAGAGGACTTATAGGAGAGCTCATGCCCCCTGCTGAACTTTCTCAATTCCTAAGACAAACACAGATGTCCAGGAAATTTTACTGGATATGCCATCTTGCGTTTTCTACAGGCACTGCAAATGCCCAGGAGTTTATGACCGGAAGAATTTTTTTTGAGACAGAGTCTCACTTTGTTGCCCTCAGTAGAGTACCATGGCATCACAGCTCACAACAACTCAAACTCTTGGGCTCAAGCAATGCTCTTGCCTCAGCCTCCCAAGTAGCTGAGACTACAGGTGCCTCCCACAATGCCTGGCTATTTTTAGAAATAGGGTCTCGCTCTGCCTCAGGCTGGTCTCGAATTTGAGAGCTCAGGCAATTCACCCATCTCAGTCTCCTAGAGTGCTAGGATCAGAAGACTTTGCCTTCAGTTTATGTCACAAATGGAAATGTCTGCTACCTCTATGCACAAAATTGGACCTTACATACATTTTGTGAATTGCTTTAAATAAAATATGAACATCTTATAATTGAGATAATGTCAAAAAATGAAGGTTCCAGGAGGGATATTTACATTGATATGTTATTCATTCATTCAATCAGTCACCATACATTTAATGGGTTTCTACTGCATGCTAGGAATCACACTGGGAATACAAGAACGAATAAGAAATAGCTTCTGCCCTTCAGAAGGTTACAGTATAGAAGAAATGAGAACTTAATGTGACGTTTGCCATAATATGGATTGTTCCGTAATGCAATATTGGACCATGAAGGAAGAGTCAATGACTATCTACCAAAGTTGGGGAAGGCGTCACAAAAGAAAGCATTTAATTAAGTCCTTACTGATGAATTCATATTTTATAGGTGGAGAGAGGTGTGGGTCCTAATAAAACCACCATATGTGGAGAAACTCAGCTGTTTACTGGAATATATCATCAATTACTAGGAAATCACCACCACTGTTATCTAGAAGCAAAAGCAAATGTATCAATGATTTAAATTGAAAGGCTATGAATTTGCTTGAAGTATATTCAGCTCATTAGAATTTACCAAACTGGTTCTTTCTTTGGTTTATGGACAGTTCATGGAAGACTTCGACCCATAATGACTTAGTAAGATAAATGTTTCTTTCTAGTTTCCATGTGCTATTTTCTTTAGTCATCTGTTTAGTCAGTTATTATATTTCAGGTCTCTTTAAATTGAACTGACTTTAATCTTTGGACTGTACATGGAGCAACACACACATGACCATCAGATCTCTTTGATGTTACACTGACAGGTGTTGAGTTTAATTTTGTGGTGCTTTGATAAAAAGGATTAAGAGAAGGCTCATGAAAGCAATCACCTTACCTAAAAAACTGAATTTTAACAATGATCAATGAGCCCAAAGAGGAGGTAAAGCTCCTCCTAGTAAGAAACAAGCCTATTAAAAAAAATGTACACTCAGATTGGAAGGCTTTGACCCCAAACACATGTACCGACTCAAGCTATTATTCAAGGTGAGTCAACTGGTACAGAAAACTTCTAATATTTTCCTGTAATTTAAAAGCACTTTCTGGGTTTGGGGTAATGAAAAGTTTTGGAAATGGTGGTGACAATTGCAAAACATTGAGAATTTAATTAATGCCATTGAATTACACACTTTGAAGTGATTAAAATGGTAAATTTTATGTTATGTGTATTTTACTGCAATAAAAAAAAACTGTATTAGAACACTTTATTTATTTAAAAAACACTTATTAGAATACTTTCTTTATAAACCAGATATTGACATTCAAAGTTTTTCCCATTTTCCATGGAAAGTATTTTGAGAAATCAAAGACTCTAGTTAAAGTTTATTGCCTTATACGTAGTATCCAGGCACAACCACATGTGAAGTATTAACACCATAAGAAAGCTTAGTCTACCCTAAAGAATTCTAGAGGAAGACAGTCCACAATATTTTCATATTTTTCTGTTAAATTAATGAGCTAACAGCATTATAACAGGCTATATCAATTTGAGTATCTGCTACTCTTCTGTAATATAAGAATATAAGAATCTGAAATTATTTTCATTCTTATATTTTTTATGTATGGCCAAAGTCTGTGCACAGTTAAGTTGTTCTGACACTAACTAAATCTTATACAAGATTTGAATCAAGCTGGTGAGAGATTTAGAAACTCCAGTGATAGATGATATAGATAGTAATACCAAACTGAGGTGCTGACTGATGTCAACGTGAGCGTCAAAAGCATAAATAAGGGCCACAGATTCAGGTCTGAAGGATGAGAAAAGAAATGAGCAAATTGTGAGAGGGCGGAGTATGTCAAAGAGCTCATTTTAAGGGTCAGCATTTTGAGGAGGAGACATACCACCTCTAATGCGATAGCAAAATAACTAATTCCACTGTAGAAATTCTAATCATACCTAAGGGAACATGAGAGATATTTTAACCTGATATGATTTACGCCCACAGCACAATTAGCATCGTGTGAGATGTGACTGCAGAGTAAGGAGAGTAATTCCATATGCTTCATCCCTATATATAATAATATTTTGCACTTAAGGAAATTACAACTTCTCTTGTTAACTAATGTATTTCTAAAAATGTTTTTATGGTCTGGAAAGCAACCAAAACTTCCATCAACAAAGCTTTTTTCCTATTAAGAAGATTTCATTTTTAAGTTCTTCAAGGATTTTTCTCACCCTTAAGCTTGCTACACACTGAACTATAACTGAAAAATGATGAAACTCAACATTTAATAGTAAGAGGCAAAAAGTACTTATTCTATTTTTTTCTCTCTAGGATTATTCAAAGCATTAAAACATGTAAGGGGAAATCGAGACCCCAGACATTTATACCTGGAAATAATAACTAATTGATAGTTATTTAAAAGGAGAAGATTAATCACAGTAAGGAATTCTATTCTGCAATTCAAAAGACCTGAATTTGAAACTCATGCTTGGACTTCAAGTCACGTAATCTTAGACTGTCCAAGTCTCTCTGCCATCCCACAGTGTTGTCGAGGCTACCGACATGAGAAAGCACTTGGTAAAAAGAAAAGCCTTGAGCAATGCAGGTGAACAAAACCCACCAGCACTACCTTTAAAATTCAGTCTATAGCACTAGATGTTAGTCCATTCATGCGCCTGTTCTCCTGGATGACAATGTTGTGTCTCCCTTCTCCTTTCTCTTCAACCTTCTCCCATTCTTTGCCCATACATCACTCTGTTGGTGACCTGTTTTCTCACTTCACTGAGAAATTTGAAGAAATCAGAAAAGAACTTGTACACGCTCTCACCACCACCTCTACCTCCCTCCCAGAATCTCGCCCATACACTCTGCCTTCCTCCTGTTACACAGCAGCAGTGCCCAATCTTTGGAACCAGGGACTGGTTTCAAGGAAGACAAATTTTCCATGGGCCAGGGTGGGGAAGGATGGTTTTGATAAGAGTCTGCAACCAATTGATTTATTATGGTCTCTGTGCAGTTAAACCTCTCTGCTGATGATAATCTGTATTTGTAGCCACTTCTTGGCACTATCAGATCATCAGGCATTAGATTCTCATAAGGAGCACAGCCTAGATCCCTGGTGTGTGCACTTCACAGCGGGGTTCACGCTCCTATGAGAATCTAAGCTGCTGCTGATCTGACAGCAGGTGGGGCTCAGGTGTGACGATGATGTCAATGAGGGGGAACAGCTGTAAATACAGGTGAAGCTTTGCTGGCTCACCCACCACCCACTTCCTGCGGTGTGGCCCTGTTCCTAACCACTCCACAGCCCAGTTTGGGGGCATAGTTACAGAGGACAAATTTTCCACGTTCCAAAACACAGACATCTCTTCAGTAGATCCCACATCTTTCCACCTACTCAACAACACCACAATAGCAATTCTTCCCTCAATATCATTAATTTGTCCATTTAAAAGCAAAAACCAAACCAAACAACAAAAAAAATACAGTCCTCTTAAACTAAAGTTCCCCTAGAAGGGAAACTAGTTCCTTTCTTACTTTTGCAGCAAAACTCGTCAGGAGTCTTTACACTGGTCACCAATTCCTCTACTTCCACTTTTTTTTTTTTTTTTTTATTTTAAGAGACAGAGTCTTACTATGTCACCCTCAGTAGAATGCAGGGGCATCACAGCTCACAGCAACCTCAAACTCTTGGGCTTAAGCGATTCTCTTGCCTCAGCCTCCCTAGTAGCTGGGACTACAGGTGCCCACCACAACGCCCGGCTATTTTTTGTTGCAGTTGTCATTGTTGTTTAGCTGGCCCAGGCCAGGTTCGAACCCACCATCCTCAGTGTATGTGGCTGGTGCCGTAACCGCTGTGCTATGAGCGCTGAGCCAGACTTCCTTATTTAAAACTGAAGATCTCTCACCATTTCCTTGCTCAATTTCAAGGGAGTTCTCTACAGTACTTACTTCTCACCCTTCGATATACAATGTCATTTACTCATTAACTTTGCTTGTTGTCCAAAGCAAGCTCCTCCAGCTGCAAATATAAGCTTCTCAAGGGTAGGGATTCTATCTGTTCACTGCTATACCTAGCACTTAGAACAGTGCCTGGCACTTAGTTGGTTATGCTTGATAAATGTGTGTTGAATCAATGGATTAAATCATAAAAGCACGGCTATTAGTCATAGGGTTTCAGACAGCAAGTCAATTGTCTTGATCTGAGGCTCTGAAGGAGCACCACTGAGCTTAGTTCAGGGCAGCTCCTGCCAGCCACAGCCTCTCAGGAAACAAACACATAGACCTGAACCACAAATAAGTTCAATCTCAACTTTGAGAATAAATTCCCTTGCTGATGATTTTGGTTGAGTCTAATACAAACTAACCCAATTTTTTTTTCAAATATCAATTGAATACCCCTTTATTTCATTCCAATCACAAAATATTAACACTTAATTGAACATTTACCATGTGATTGGTAAGACAACCTGATGGAATGGAAAATACAACAGATCTTCTGTTAGGCAGCTTTGGTCTTTTTATTGTTATTATTATTATTAAATCATAGCTGTGTACATGAATGTGATCATGGGGCACCATACACTGGTTTTATAGATCGTTTGACACATTCTCATCACACTGGTTAACATAGCCTTCCTGTCATTTTCTTAGTTATTGTGCTAAGACATTTATATTCTACATTTACTAAGTTTCACATGTACCCTTGTAAGATGCCACAGGTGTAATCCCACCAATCACCCTCCCTCCACCC